>JASAMY010001448.1:0-84575 GCA_030248085.1 Paralinhomoeus sp. GSCO2_6
GTGCTCCCAACACACAAAACTACTAAAGCTCCAGGAAACTCAACTAAGTGAAGTGACCGAGCCGCGTGGCAGGGATTCGAACTGAACCCTCCACAAGCACTCCACAAGCAAAGGCACCGTAATGGAACCATTCTAATCCATTCTGATCGAGGTACGGTGGGAGAAGGGAGGGTAAGCACCGTCGGAGAAAGGGTGGCAGCCTGTGCCCAAGATTACTGTAAAGAGACCGGTCTTACAGGAGTCATCGACTGAGGTCACCAGCAGGGCCGTCGCCTGCGCTTCTCTCTCCTCGTCTGATTCGGTGCAGCTGCGCGGACTCCTTCAGTATGCTGGCGCCGTCTCCGTCCTGTCCGCAACGCGAGTACGCGACAAAATTTCTTGGCCTTGAGCGTCCAATGCATCGTGTGCCTTCCACTGCGCACAGTTGGACATCGAGGGCTTGGACAGCGCGACCTTCCAGTCAGTCATCGCTGTTGCGTCCTCGTCACTCTGAGCTGAGTCAATGGTCTCGCCTTGTGCTCGAAATTGACGGACAAAATCTTAGCTGAGGCTATACTACATGGTGTAAGTGCGCCACTAAATCGTTTCAGGGATTCCGCAAAGCTTCCTAATTCTCAACAGACGGACTCATCGAACTGCTGTTCAGATAGCACAAACCGTCTTCATACACGTCTGTAATGTCGCTGTACTTTCGCGTTACGATCTTCCGACTTCCCCTTCCGACCTTCCGACCTCTTCCCCCGACCTTACGACTAACTGCCCCCCCCCCGAACCAGTGACCAATAGCCAATGGCCGAGGCGACACGCTGGAACTTTGCCCATATTTGGACATGCACGCGTTAATAGGCCGCCTCGAGCCCGAATAGCCAATGGTCAGGGTGATGATGCAAGCGTTTCTCGGAATTATGCCCATATTTGGGCATTCGCATCTTTTGTGTGTGCGTCGTCGCCGACATTGCCTCATTCTTCATGTTTTCTAGGCGTTTTCGTGGTTTTCTCGTGAGTTTCCCGAGTTTTGGCCCTTAAGGTCGTCAGTGTAGGACGCGCGCGGCGCACTTGTTTGTCCTGCAGTGACCCGGCGCCCAGAAGAAGAAGAAGGTGCCTTTGTGGAAGTTCGTGGCTGGTGGCGACGCAGCAGCTCAGCAGCAGCGACAGCGCCGGCGGGCGGGCAGGCGAGCGTGGAGTTTGAAGTGCAGAGCGCTTGCGAGGAGTGTTTGAACGCGATCCTTCAAAGTTCGGCGAGCCTGCATGGTGCGTGCCTGGCTGTTTGGGATACCTGGACCCCCCGTGTTTGCTGTTTCTTTAGAGACGCAGGGCGGCTCGGTCAGCGCTGTCTAGCGAGGTCCCAGCATGTGCGACCTTGGCTTTGGCGGAGGAGTCGCGTGTTCGGGATCCTAGACAGGCCCATGCGCTAATATTTCCCAGCGGGCCTAACACTCGCCGCGCGCTCGACTAATATTCCGGTGTCTGCTCGTCGAGAGGCACGCGGATTGCAGCTCTTGGAGCGTCCTGAGGTCGACGTCGTCGGTCCTCTTCATCCACCCCTTCGTGTGTGTGTGCGCCGGTGGTCTCTGGCGTCGAAGGTCCCTTCGGCTGTCCAGTGCACCGGCATCTCATTTCTTGGAGTGCCAAGGGTGTGCCACACTGCGCTGTATACCTTTCTACTTTGCAGTGGTGCCGCGACGCCCTTGCTTTCTTCGCTTCTTACTCCAGTGTCTCATGGAAAATCGGAGATTTTCAGTTCCGCCCGGGGTGGTGGGGTGGCTTGTAGTGTCTCGACTGTGCGTTCCAGGAATCGAACCTACGGACACCGTGGCAGTTTTTGAGCTGTCACAACTGGAATAAGGTCGTGCTGTCTGTAGTTGTTGGTCGCCCAGCCCGGGGGGGAAGTCGAATTTAATCAAGGGTCAAAAGGTGTGTATTTTCTTGCCCCAGTTCAGCATGTCCGACGCGTCACAGGACGATGCGGCGGCGGTGGCCGACAACAGGTCGCACGCCGCCAGGAGGGCGCAGCCGAAGTGCTGCGGTTGTGGCCAGTTCGTGTCGCTCGAGTCAGCCATTGAGTGCTTGACGAACGATTGCCTGAGCAAGTTCTGCGACGCGTGCATGCAGACGCTGCCACTTCCCGCCACACCTTTTTTTCGTCATTGCCAGCCGAGCACTGGCGAGTCGAAATTGCGCGAGGAAGTCGCCGAGGCGTATGCGCAAACTCTGCGAGAGGCGACAGCTATGTATTCTCCCTTGCGATCTGCTGTCGACGGCTTGTCCGACTCCATGCGGCGCGAGCAAGGCGCCATCGATGCCGTTTTGCTGCTGCTGCTGCAACAGAACAAGGAGCTGTCACAGCAGAGCAAAGAACTAGCGCAGCAGAATAGGGAGGTAGTATGGCAGCTAGCGGAGTTGAGACAGGGGCAGCTGTGTCCCTCCGCTGACGTCAGCAGAGACAACCAGCCGCCTTCGTAACAGGCACCATGCGGCGACGACCCCAACGGCGGCTACAAAAACGACGGGGGCGGCGAAGTTTACGACTCGCGTAGGCAGCAGAGCGTGGGTAGCACAGCGCGTCAAGGGCAGACGGATGGAGAGAGAGCGACGGCCACGAGTGTAGAGAAGGGGGCAAGTTCAAAGGGCCGCCGACAGCAGAGCTTCGCGGGCGGCGACGGGCGTCGACTGGGAGAGGGGGAAAGTAGTCACGCGCCGTCAGAGAGGGAGAAAGCGTATAGGGAGGAACTCGAGAAAGTGCAGGGAGAGGGGAGCAGGGAGCACGCTGACCATGGTGTTAGGTGGGGCGAGGGCGCCTCCAATGGTAGAGCCATCTCTGACTCTGCGCTGGCGCGGTATACGCCAGCGCCGTTGATGCAGGCTGTGGGTACGCGGTGTCTCCTACCCCCCCACGGCCCGCACCGACGTTGGCAGTAGACCTCTACCGGCCGAATCGCTTCACAGACCACCGGGGCTGGCAGGCGCATCTGGCGTCTGGAGGACAAGGTGATCGGTTCACACGGGGCAATTACCGGCCATCTTTGGCGGCCGGTGGTGGCGAAGCTGAGCGGTCGTCAGTCAGAGGAAGCGCGCAGTTTGAGCCTTCAGAAAGGCAAGAAAACGCCGCCCGAGTGTGTGAGGAAGAGTGGCGCGCGCGTAGGGAGGCCAGCGAGTTGCGTGGGCGCGGTAGGAATGCTGCAACCCGCAGGCAGGAAGAGGAGTCCCCAGTGCTTGAATCCGAGCTAGAAGCGCGTGAGCGACTGATCCAGAATGAGGCTAGGCAGGGTCACGTCTCGGCGCACGGACATGGTAATGAGGAGGAAAGGGAGCTGCGTGAAAGGCAGCAGTATTACCAGCAGCAGGACGGCTGGCAGGAGCCGCCCGACTATGGTCCACAGGGACACCCGCAGGAGCAGCGCAGGTTCCCGCAGGCGCAATGGAGGGCGCCGTCACCCGATGGCTGGCGACTGTATGCCGACGTTGGCAGATTCTATGGCGACGGGCGCGGCAATGGCCCGACCATAGAGGTGTTCTTGTTTCGGTTCCATCGACGCATGGAGGTGGAGCGCATCCCATATGAACAGTGGGCTGGCATTCTTGAAAGCTGGCTTGGCGGCGAGGCCGAACAGGCCATTGTCCAGTATCGAGCGCAGAATGGCGCCGACCGATTGTCCTTCAAGGAGATCGAGGACAAGTTGAAGCGGCTATATGGTCCGAGTAGGAACTCGTCTTTGGCTTTCTGTAAATTGATGGAAGTGAAGTGGGACAGTAGGCCGGTCGAGTCTTTGGTGGCCAACATCAGGCACCTCGTCAGCAAGGCCTACCCAGACATGACGCCTGATCAGTGGAAGGAGGAGACCAAGCGGTCCCTCATTCGCGTGGTCCCTAAACAGTACCAGTGGATCATGATCTCCAGCGACTCCAAGGACCTCGAGGACGTCGTAGGCATGCTGCAGCGAGCCGTCGAGCTTGACGATACGTCCGAGAGTGGCGGCCAGCAGAAGGCGCCATCCAGACAGCAGCCTAGCACTTGAGGTAGGGGCTCCAGCAGCAACCAGCCGAGGAACGGCCACAGGCAGTTCTCAGGCTGGCGAGGGCGTGGGCCCGGTCAGCAGGCCTCCTATAGTTACCAGCAGGCGCCGCAACAGCCGTTGGCGATTGGGGGCGGCCAGCAGCAGCAGTTCCACGGCTCTGGCCAACCCCAGAGAGGTCCACTCACTTGCCACCATTGCGGACAGCTGGGTCACTATATGAGAGAGAGACTGTGCTCAGATCTCTCAGCAGCAGGTTTGCGGCCGCGGTCGCGGTGGCAACAGCTGGCGGAGCAGGCCCATGGCCCACGCGGTGGCGCTCGGTGAGAGGCCACACCAGCAGCAGGAGCCATTCATCAAAGAACCAGAGGAGTCGGGGCAGGAGGTCAGTCCAGCAGAGCAGTGGGACCCAGGCGAACAGCAGCAGGGCGAGTATCAGGAGGAGTACCAGGGCGAAGGCCAGTATCAGCAGGAGGAGGAGCCCAACTGGGGCAGCTACATGGGGCAAGTCTTTGTCGGTGCCGCTGAGAACTCGGCAGAGCGTGAGAAGCCGCATAGAAGTCTCAAACAGGGCCCCGAGCGCGTAGTGGGCGGTCCTACCACAGTGGTTGAGATAGTGATCGATGGCAAAAAGAAGTTGCGTGTCTTGGTGGACACCGGTGCGGGTCCTGCGATCATCATCGGCAGACTCTTGATGCAACATCTCTTTGGCCACTACAAGGTGCCATATTTCGACAAGCGCTTGACAAAACTCAAGAACAGCGGCGTGACCTAGTGCAACGGCGACGCACTGGAGCTCTCAGGGCAGGTGATGGCCAACGTGACCTATGGGTCTATCACTAAGCACTTGCCCATTCTGGTAGTCGAGCGGCTGAAGGCGTTGAAGCACCACGACGCGTTGATGGGCACCACGGCGTTGGTAGAGCTTGGCTTCAGGCTGTTGACGCCAGACGGACTGAGCATCATGGATGGAGAACGATATGAGTTTAGAGAGTCGGTAGAGGAGTCGCAGCAGCCGGAACAGCCAGCAGGCAGCAGGGCCATGTCAGTGCCCGACTCCATGAACCAGCACCTCATGAACGTGGTGCGCAGGTATTGCTTTGAGAAAGGTTGGCAGAGCTGTCAATGGCCGAGCTGCTCAAGTGCGACCAAGCGGTCAGAGTCAGGGGCAGTCGTCTGCGGTCTTCTGAGACGCAGGGCTTGGGCCCCTTGGACTATCACTCCAGCGGCGGCAAGCGGCCGAAGGCCATTTTTCATGTAGAGCGCGACAGACCAGAGCTAGTGAAACCCTGCAAAGTGCATTTGGTACACTGGAACAAGCAGAACCTCAAGGCAGGTGTGGACGCCGACTGGCGGATGTGACTCAGTTTGTGCATGCGGGCATAGGAGACGAGCAGGCCGAGGGTGTCCAGTTCTTGTTCTGTCTGTACCAGTCTGCTGTGGAGAAGTGGAACCTCCAGGAAGGCCTTGTCCAGGTTGGTCCCAACGGGACATTATTGTTCAAGCTGTGTGTCGACAGCACAGTCGGTTGCACCGATGTCAACTGGGAGCTAGGTACCCTGGAGCTTGCCTGTTCTTGCAGCTGGGAGGATTTCGGCATGGGAATTGTGGAGCCCTCTGCCAACCTCGTCGACTTGTTGGGGGTCCGTATCGCTCAAATTGAGGAGCAGGTGCACCAGTCGTCAGCAAGCGCAGTTGACTGTTTTAGTGAATCCTGAGTGGACTCGCCAGCGCGAGGCCAAGTTGAGGAGCATGCTGCGCGTCAGCAGCAAGCTGGGCACCAGGGAGAGTGAGCTCTTCATGCAGGTAGTGAGATGGTGCCACTTGGCATTCGCAGTCGAAGACGACGAACTAGGCGAGTATGACGAAGTTGAAGTTGAGATCAACACAGGCGACACGAAGCCAATCGCGTTGGGCCTCAGAAGATTCGGCTATCAGGAGAGGCAGGAGATCGACAAAGGCGTGCCTCTGAACAGAGCACTCGGCCGACTGCTAAGCTTCTGGGAGAAAGAGAAGGTAGCGGGCCAGTCCATGGTTCCCATCGTGAAAGGGCGAGCGTTCGAGTAGCTGAGGCAGCAGGTAGTCTATTGGGCGCAAGGATATGGCCTCGTTGATGCCCGCGAAGTCGTGTTGGCTGTGCGTAGGCTCGGTGAGCAGGAGAAGCGTAAGATGCGCGAGGAACAGCGTAAGGCCAAGGCCGAGGCCAGCAAGCGCACTGACGACGGTCGAGTGCGCTGCCAGCGCACCCGTCATCAGAAGCGTCGTTGTACTGACGTCCGCCAGGACGTCTGCCAGCCAACCTACAGTTTCGGGCAGATGTCTCTTGGTTTTGCGTCCCTGGATGCGTCCCTGGGCGCGGAACGCGCCCCAACGCTAAAGGATAGGCAAAGGGAAGGATGAAAGGACGCCTATGGAACCATGCGCTGTCCAATCGCGCGCCGCGCCTGAGAGCGCCCCAGGAGGCGGCGTGGGCAGCGAGGCACACGCAGCGCAGTGGGGCGGGCGCGCGTGGTCAAGAGTGGCTCGTCTAGCGCACTCATTGGTCAGTTTGCATTTATCCCCTCGGTCCCGCTAGAGCATCCTAAAACGTTGGGGCGCAAAAGCGTCCCTGGCGTCCCGGGAACGCGTCCGCGGGCGCATACGCCCCTGTTCACCAAGAGACATCTGCCCGGATCTGTACACCTGTACATACCGTACTCTTGCTCTCTTCCTCTTCAACACTGGACTCCAGCGGCGCTGAACTTTCCCAAGGACGCCAGCCACCCGCCGACCGGCTTCCAGCAGCCAGGCGTCGCGTCTATCCCTCAAGCGCCGCCAAGCCAAGCCCCTGCCGACTGGACTGCAGCTGCGCCCTCTGATCCAGCCGCCATCGGCGCTCAAGGCCTGCCTACGGCCCAAGCGGCATCCCTCTGCTGACAAGCGGCGGTGGCAGTGCGCCTGCTGCAAGACTGGACTGGACACCCGCGGCACAAGCGGACGACGCCGAGATACCTAGCGTCCCTCTCCCCTCCCCTCACTGCACATAAATACCCTCGCCCATTCGACAACCGACAGTTCCTTGTACATATGAATCTGTCTTCGTGAACCTCGCCGTATCGTATCCCGTTTCGTGTACTGTTCGCCAGTTTGTACAGAAGTTCGTATAGCAGAACCTTGTACAGGCGCAGTCAGGCCTGCCGCTTCAGTACAGTGTTTCTGGAGCGTCAGACAGGATCCTCCTAGGCTTGGACTGTCGGTTTGAGATGCGTCGGCTGTTGGTGAAGCCGCTGCCTTGTACCAATCGCTCAAAAGCAAAACAGGGAGGATCGTAGAGTTGATCGACGCGTCAGCGGGACTTCGTGTGCCCGGCAACGTGAGACCCACTAAGTGGGGAGGATCGACTCGTCAGTCGGCGCGTCAGCGGGACTTCGTGTGCCCAGCAACGTGAGACCCACTCAAGCCTGTACCAGAGTTCACTTGCTTGACTCTGTGCCGCCCAGAAGCGTGACGCCAGCAGCTTCGAATTGCTGAGATGCGTTCGCTGGCGATTGTTGCATGAGCGAGCCGCCTCCTAACGGCGACGACTGCCCAATCTCCACAACAACCACAGAATGGGGGCGCTGCACCCGTAGGGTAGGGACCTACAGAGCAGCACATTGACAACACGCTCCAAAGAGTTGAAGCTCCGTTGCACCAGCTTGGCAGCAGGATGCTGCCGGCTCAGCAGCAGGTGAACGCGCAGCTGACACAGCTTTCACCCAGTTTGTTTGAGACCAGAAATCGCAAGATCATCCTCGATGCTCTGCCCGGAGACGCACTTGACCTACCAGAAGGTAGTTGAATGGGTAGTCAATTTTGATAGGCGCATCGTTTCACCTTGGACCGGAGAGCGGGCCAGCTGCAACACACTGCTGGAAACTCTTGTCAGTGTTTGCCACCTCTCCGTTGATCAGTGCGCCTTCCAGTTCACTACTGAATTCAGTGGGCTGGAGGGGAGGAGCGGCGACGCGCTCTGATGACCTCCGTGACAAGGGTGGGCGCGCCTACCATGAGCGCTCTCTCGGTTTCGACTGAGGGATTGGTTGGCGTCACATGGCCGGCCGCTTCCGGCCAGTGGAGCATCATTGACACCACAGGCACATAGCGACAATCAACATGAAAGCCATGACAATTGTGACAACCATTACAATTCCAGCGATTTCTTACCGCGCAGTCAAGCTCAGGAGGGTCCTGCCAATGGTCGGGCTGTCGCTGACGTCAGCGACTCCGATTGGATGTCTGTACTGACCATCGTGACCATCGTGTAAATCGTCGTCCATACTGACCATCGCGAAAATTGTGCAGACATGACATTGGCAGAACAAATGAACCATGCTCTGCAGATCGTGTGTACAGAGAAATCTGCAGAGTGCTGTGCTGAATGTAGGAAGTTTGACTCGGGTTTGTGTACAAACTGTACTGTACTGTGTGTACCAAATGATGGAAACTCGACAGATTTGAGCAATCATCGGAACCGACAAGCGTTTCGCTCGCATCAGAGCCAAGGTTTAGACCAGCCTCTGGAACGCTTATTGCTGAAGCACCAGCACAATAACAAGCACACAATAAGATCTGATGACAATGGAGGAAATGGGCAATGGCGCCGAAGGCTCGGCGAGCACTATGCGCTCTAGTGGCTCGTCCAGCGGATTTTGGAGCAAAAGGACGCGCTGAAGAATAGCGCTTAGTGGGCCCCAATTGATACTGACTACCCTTTTGGTCCTGCTCCCGGGTGCGTCGCATTCTTGGTGAGCCTGGTGAGCTGCAGTGGAGTCTTTCCATTCAGTTTCGCAGCTGGTCGTGCAGACTCTCAGGCAAGAACCCTTCCTTTGCTGCAGCATTCTTATACCCGTTCCCAGGTGTTCCTATCCCCGGAACCCTTCTTCTGGCAGCCGCTGTCATCGTACAGCCCAATTTCACAGCCCAACTCCTCCAAACCAAATAGACACTGCCACATTCGAACCAAAGGCAGTCCAATGGTCCAATGCAGCTGAGTCGCTGCCTTGCAGTCCAACTGTTGACACAAGTGGAATCCAAGCCAGAACTCCAGAGAAGGGCGGTGCTGAAAATTCGCTGCAAGTGTGGAGGCCTACGCACAAGCGACTCGCACGCCACTTCCAGACACTCTGGTTGTGCCTTGCGCAAGTGTCCAACATACCGGCTGCTACAAAATTCAAGACACCTGACAAACAGAAGACTGTCACAAAAGAAAATCTATCAGGTGCGCGCAAGACAGTTTAACGAATTTTTATGGGCTCTGGTGATTGAGCCATCCAACTGGGATCGTGACTGAGACGTTGGCTCTCGAATGCCAACCCGCATCTGCAGACACATCGCTTGCGACAGCGGCAACAGAAACGACGTGTGTGTAGCGTAAATCGCGTCTGTATATGTCCTCTTGGCTTGCATGGTTCAGTACATGTCGTTGGGAGCAACGACGACTCTGTTTCTGAAGTTGTCTCAATATCAATACCCCGTCCCGCTCCCTCCGCTTTGCGTTGCGTTTGTCAGTTGACTACGGTAATCGTAGCCATAGTCGTAGCGCCGTTTGAGCCTCGTCTCGCAGTTCATCCGCTAGGCTCCGGTAGACGTCGCTAGACGTACGTCCATTCCCAGCCCCCACCCCGTGATTGGTCGGCGCAATGCGCATGCGGCAGGCGCAGAGCGTAGGCGTCGCGCACGGTCTTTGCAGTGCGCACCTGGACCGATTGGTTTCCGAGTCGTTTTCCATTCTTCGCCGTTTCCTGTTCCCCCCCCTCCCTCTCTCGCGGCCGGCGAAGTCACCGTGCGGCTGTTCCACGTGGCTGTTCCACCGTGCGCCTTTGCACGCGTTGGTGACGGACCGAAGTGCGGCGTTTGTTGGAAGGCCGAATCCCAATGCCCGCACCCGAGCACACGGTTGCCCTAGCCACTGGCTTGACCTCTGCTAATCGCCCTGACACGGCAACGCCAGCGAGGCTCACACATCCGCGAGCACAAGGTTGCTCAGGCCGCTGGCTCGAAATCTGCTGGCCGTCCCAGCACGTCGACGCCAGCCGAGCCCACACAGCGCATCGCGACAGGCGAAGCGACGTCGGCTAGCGCGGCAGCAGTGACGGCGCGCCCGGGCAGACGAGCCGGCGCCAGCCAACCGAAGGAAGTTGCGCCGCGACCGTTCCGTAGCGTGGAGGCGACGTGTCGTCTCTCGCCACCGTGGGAAACAGCGCTCCCTAGAGACGAACCCGAGTTGTAGGAGCGTGCGCGAATTCAATGCTAGCCATCTCCTCGACTCTTCACCTGCCCGACGGACTGGCGAAGGCGTCGACCCGACGACAGCAGTGTAGCGGTAGCGACTGCGTGGCGTGTTTTCTCGCGGCTCGTGCACACGCGGCGGACTTCGAGGCGCTCACGGCGCTGGAGGTCCAGACGTTCTAGAGACCGCGCGAGCAGGCCCGGCCGCGGACGCGATATATGTGCATGGTGATATTCTCATCGTGTATTCCGTGTCTGCATTGTTGTTGCTATACCTACCGCATGTGCGCGTTGCACAGCACCCACTCCATGGTTTGCCTCAGTGAACGCCGACTCAGAATCGAGCCATTCAGCTTCATCTATCCCGCAGCCTCATGCGCCTGCTATGTACATCGTTAGTCGCATTAATTGAACTGCGTACTGTATTGTTGTTTCGCGTTGCGCATACGTTGTACTTCCCTTTCGTCGTCTGTGTAGATTGAAAGCGCATCCAAACTTATGGCATCGATTTTTGTTTAAATAGATACGTACAAAAATGTACCGTCAGCCTTGACCTCACGTGTTGTACCGTCTTTTCATACACATGTTTCGAACATCGTGCGCTGCCTTATTCACCTTGCGTACTCTGTAGCGTTCTCGTTTTTAACGTACGATTTGTTGTGTTTGGCTTGCTTCTCTCCATAACACGTGTAGTACCTAGGTAGGGTGTGGCACTTAGTGTACATCGTTTTGTCATAATTGTCAATTCTCGTTGTTCATGTTGTTCGTGTGTTTTCAACCTAGACGTATAGTACAGGTAGGGTTCCTGCACTGCATCATTTTCCACCCCAAGACCACTCTACCGCCTCAACTCAACTCAACTCAACTCATGGACTGAAACGAGGACCATTCGTCGACCAAGACAACCTGCAGCGACTTCCTTCCCAAGCTACATTCACTGGGATTCATCTCCCTCTTCCATCTTCCCGCCTGGGTCCCTGGCTTCTGCTGATGGCCACACCCCTGGAGACCTTGCAGCTGTGAGGACACAGCTCGTCCAAGGGGGAAGGTTTACTGACGTCCGCCAGGACGTCTGCCAGCCAACCTACACCTGTACATACCGTACTCTTGCTCTCTTCCTCTTCAATAAAAGGAGAAGTGAAGGCTTGGCTTAGGCTTAAGCTTAGGCTTAGGCTTAGGCTTAGGCTTAGGCTTAGGCCTAATGAACACCGCTTCCAATGGGTGAAGCCGAAATGCCTAAAACGATCACAAATAAATTAGCGAGTACCATATTTTGAAATTACAAAATTTCCATCTGACCGACTCTCAACACTGGACTCCAGCGGCGCTGAACTTTCCCAAGGACGCCAGCCACCCGCCGACCGGCTTCCAGCAGCCAGGCGTCGCGTCTATCCCTCAAGCGCCGCCAAGCCAAGCCCCTGCCGACTGGACTGCAGCTGCGCCCTCTGATCCAGCCGCCGTCGGCGCTCAAGGCCTGCCTACGGCCCAAGCGGCATTCCGTATGCTGACAGGCGGCGGCGGCAGCGCGCCTGCTGCAAGACTGGACTGGACACCCGCGGCACAAGCGGACGACGCCGAGATAGCGTCCCTCTCCCCTCCCCTCACTGCACATAAATACCCTCGCCCATTCGACAACCGACAGTTCCTTGTACATATGAATCTGTCTTCGTGAACCTCGCCGTATCGTATCCCGTTTCGTGTACTGTTCGCCAGTTTGTACAGAAGTTTGTATAGCAGAACCTTGTACAGGCGCAGTCAGGCCTGCCGCTTCAGTACAGTCGTCGTCTGCAAGTGCAAGGCGCAGATAGGCAGGAACCGGGCGAGTCTATGGAAGAGGGCGAGGTCGAGAGCGACGAGGCCACCGCGGCCGCTGGAAGCCAGCCGCCAGCCGGTGAGGCCACCGCAGCCGCTGGAAGCCAGTCGCCCGACACTTTGATGATCGACGAGCAGGAGGAGGAGGGTCCAGAGGGGGTGGAGGCCCTTGGCAGCGACCACGAGAGTGGAGCGATGGAGCCTCGAGAGTTGTCACCTCCGGGTATGCAAGCTCTGCCTCCGATTGAGACTCTCAGTCCGCAGAAATGGTCACGCGCCGTGCGGCAAAACTCACAACTCTGGGCCCGCGCGCGTGTTTCGCCAGAAGCATTTGTCGAATAAGTTGGACCCCAACAGTGAGTACGAAATTCGTTTCGTGGACGTTGCGAAGGTTTAGGCCGCGTTGGACTGTGAGCGCGAGGAGAGACTCAACAACCTGTGTCCCGTGATCTCGCCACCGGGCAGATTACACGTGTTGGAAGACCAGTACGTGCCGTACATGTTGAGCTATGAGCAGGAGTTGCTGTCGGTAGATTCGCACGTTGAGGATATACACGTGTTTTTGTGCGGCAAGCTGTCCTACAGTCCTGCCCTGGACCCTGTTGTGATAGGTAGCCCTGCGGGCGTGAATCTCGCCGACCTGCAGACCTGTCTCGACGAGCTCCATGACGAGCATCCCACTTGCATAAACTTCTTCATGTTCGACCAGGAGATGGTCTCTCACAACCAACCCTTCCATCAGTGGCCTGAGGAGCTCCGCGTGACGTTCCCCTGTGACCCAGTGCGCACGAAGGACAAGGGTCCTTTTGTGTCGCACATCCAGTTGGCTGGTCTATGAGGGCGCGCGCTCGTGGTGGACATGTGGTCGAGTAGTTCGCAGAGCAAGGGCTCTGGCGGATACTCACCGGGCCAATCGGTCCGGGACCGCATGATGCTGCCGCCTCCACTCGCCAAGTTCTTGCAAGAGAACGTGCTGGTGCACTGGGGACGCGGAGACGTGGCGGCGTTCGCGCGAACGTTCGACACGGAGGCCATGCGGAAGATGACCTTTCTGAATATGGAAACCTGGAATAGGTAGAGTAAGATCGGAGCGGTCAGCGGCGAGCGTTGGACGGGTCAGCATGTGCAGCATCTCAAGAACCAGCAGTCCATGTCTCATTTGTGGCAGGCGTTGAGTGCAATATGCGAAGTCATTCGAACACAAATAAACGCACCCGTATGCCGCAGCTGCGCCTGTCTGCGTCGGCGCTGTGCGCGCCGCTCCGTCGCTCAGCCTTAGGTCGCCCAGTCAAGACAGCCGGTCTGGTCAAGGAACCAATCAGCGACGCCCACGCCTGCCCCGCCCCTCCCGCTCGCCTGCCGCGCCGCTCAAGCCAGCCGCCATCCCGAAGAAGCCTTCATTCGAGTTGCATTCTAGTCGTTTTTCGTAGTGTTTCGTTTTGCCTCTGTGGTTTTCGCCCAGTTTCGTCCAGTCGTCTTGCGTCAGTGACGCCTGCTCGGTGTCGGTGGCGCCTGCCGTGCCCCCGTGCATGGCCAGGAAATACAGGCGTCTCCCTCCCATTGTAGTATCCACACTGTATTCGCACACACGCGCACACACAGTTACGTAAGGGGGCTTAGGTTCGCTCTGCCTAAGTGCGTCACCAGTGTCGACCGCGTCGCGGCGGCACTCCTCTTCCTAGCGTAGGTGTCGCGGCTGGCGAATCACTCCGACCCTCATCCGTGCGTCCCGAAAGGAAAGGACCTGCGACCGCCGCTTGAGCTCAGACGCCATGCTGTAGGCGGACCTCCGCTGCAGTAGTGTAACGGTAGAGTGGTGCGTTTCGCGTTACCCTTTTGCATGGAGCATCAGGTGTGGACACCGCGGCCGCTACGACACCAACCGCGGGCACGACCAGTCGCGCAAGCGCATGCGCCACCGGTATTCGCCCGGCGACCGCCGCCACGCGTCGCCGTCGACGCCCCGCCGCCGCCGCCGCGACTCCGGCAGCTCGCGGGCCTCCGGCGAGGGTGCCACGCAGCACTCGGCCGCCAGCGAGACGGCAGCGACCACTACTACGGCGCCCGTCACCGGCGCGAGCAGCAACAACAACAGCAGCGCGGCGACCGCCGACGCGGGCAGCAGCCCGGCGCCGGCGTCGTCAGCAGGCCGACAGACCAGCAGCGCGCGGCGCGCCCCCCACACGTCGCCGGCGAGTCGGCGCCCCGCCGTGAAGACCAGCACCCGACACGCCCACAAGTGGCGCCCCACGCGCCCTCCGCCCACCGCCACTGAGGCGCCCGCCAGCGCCACCGCCGACTCCGCTCTCACCGGCCTCGACACGAAGGTGAACGAGCTGCTGGCGCTCATGACGCGCGCCCAGCAGTCGGTGGAGAAACGACTAGACGACTTTGGAAGGCGCCTGGGCGCCGTCGAGACCGACGCCCTCACCGCGCAGATGGGGCGCATCGGCGCCGACGCCACCGCCCACTCACCGCAGCCGCTGTGCGAGCACGCACCCGGCACAGAAGAGTGCCTGGCGGCGCACGCCGCCTATGGCGGCATCCACCCCAACTTCGAGGCGCCGACTGACGCCGCCAACCACAACGTCGTCATGTGGGACAGCGAGGAGCGCTCGCTGCTGGGCGAAGGCGCCCCCGGCGACGACCAGGCTTGATCGCCACCCCACGCATGCCCCCTCCTCCGCCTCGCGAATCTCCGCCGCGTTTCGCATCTCAGCGCCGTTCGTCACACGGGTTCGCCCACCACCTCACTCGTACTGGTCCGGCCCCGTACATTGCCACGTTGGCTCGTTGCTTTGCTCACACTGCCTCGTTCGCTCACCGGTTCCCGTGCCCCGCTGCTCAGGCCCGCGCGCCTCGTCGCTGGGCGCCCTCGCCCGTGCTGCGTGCCCCCCCCCCCCACTCCTCTCTCACCTAGGCGTGCAGGCGACCTAGGCCGAGTACAAGGGCCTGCCTTGATTGTAGCGCATTGTATCCGCATGCCCGTTCCCGGCTGCGCGATTTCGTTCGTGTTGCGCACACGCGCACCTGTGGTCGACCAAGGACCGCAGGTCTTCTGGAGCGGTGGCTGGGAGTAGAGCAGACGCAAACAGAGCACAACAAAAAAATATATAAAAAGTCGGCGCGCAATATGAAACGAAGGCGTAATGAAACTGGTAAAAGCGGGTAGGAGAACATCTGAGGCAAGGACAACCACCGGCAGGCAAGGCTCGTCTGGAGAAAGACCACCGGCAAGGCTTGTCTGGAGAAAGACCAAGGTAGAGCAAGCGAACGCAGCGGCAGCGGTCGGCGAGTGAGTGTGTGCGTGCGTGTTCGTGTGTGTGTTCGTAGGTACGTGCGTGGTGTGCGGCGAGCCGCCTCCCGACCCTTGGGGCGAGCGCCCGGTCGAGCGTGGCGAGGACCCTGCTCTGGTGGATGGTTCTTGCAGGTGCCGCGACTCTTCTGCATGCGCAGCATGCCAGAGAAAGACCATGCAATACGCGAAGTCATTCGAACACAAATAAACGCACCCGTATGCCACAGCTGCGCCTGTCTGCGTTGGCGCTGTGCGCGCCGCTCCGTCGCTCAGCCTTAGGTCGCCCAGTCAAGACAGCCGGTCTGGTTAAAGAGCCAATCAGCGACGCCCACGCCTGCCCCGCCCCTCCCGCTCGCCTGCCGCGCCGCTCAAGCCAGCCGCCGTCCCGAAAAAGCCTTCATTCGAGTTGCATTCTAGTCGTTTTTTTGTAGTGTTTCGTTTTGCCTCTGTGGTTTTCGCCCAGTTTCGTCCAGTCGTCTTGCGTCAGTGACGCCTGCTCGGTGTCGGTGGCGCCTGCCGTGCCCCCGTGCACGGCCAGGAAATACAGGCGTCTCCCTCCCATTGTAGTATCCACACTGTATTCGCACACACGCGCACACACAGTTACGTAAGGGGGCTTAGGTTCGCTCTGCCTAAGTGCGTCACCAGTGTCGACCGCGTCGCGGCGGCACTCCTCTTCCTAGCGTAGGTGTCGCGGCTGGCGAATCACTCCGACCCTCGTCCGTGCGTCCCGAAAGGAAAGGACCTGCGACCGCCGCTTGAGCTCAGACGCCGTGCTGTAGGCGGACCTCCGCTGCAGTAGCGTAACGGTAGAGTGGTGCGTTTCGCGTTACCCTTTTGCATTGAGTAAGGAGACGGACGCGATTGTGAGCTGCGACACGAAGCAAGGTTTCCTAGCTAGGGACAAGCTCGCGTGAGGCCACCTGTTCTCGAACTTGCACATGCGGCGCGACCCCCTTGTTGCTCGCTTGGCCGACTATATGATGGTGGACGCGGACGGTTTGTGGATCTCGTTTATTGGACTAGTGTACTTTGCGCCGATTCAGTTTTTCCGCGAGGATGAGGAGTGTGAGCGGTCGTGTCGAGTTGCGCGCCACCAGTTTCTACAGTACCATGGAAGTAGGACCGCCAAAATTCGGGCGGAGACGCGCGTGAGCGAGTACCAGTACGACGCTTCCCGCGTGCCAGACGAGCTGAAGTCTTTGCCTCTTAACGAGGGTAACTGGTTGCGAGAGCAGATCCATCTGCTGGCGCTCGGTGTCGTGGCCAATCACTGGAGAGTCAAGGAGGGTGACACCTCCAACACGTCCAACGTGTTCGAAGGGTGGTTGTCGTGCCTTGATGCCCTCGTTGTGACACATGGACGCGATGCTGACAAACGTGCTGCAGCATCACGACCAGGTGGGAAACCGCATTGTGGCCACACTGCAGGAGTACTGGCCGCGATCGCTCATCCTCTACGGAGGGGTGTGCGACAACTCGCCGACATCCAACTCGCCACCGCCGACTCGCCGCTGCCGTCTCGCCGATGCCAACTCGCCGATGGACAACTCGCCGATGGACAACTCGCCGATGGACAACTCGCCGATGGGACAACTCGCCGACACCAAATTTTATTTTTGTCAAACCTTCAATTGAAACTGCATTCCGCGGCATCGCAATTTATGTACGTATGCCTATTTACGTATGCAATTTACGTATTTTCGATTCCTCTTAAGAAGTCGTGGGGCGCGCGTTCCTCTTGTGGATCACGACCTTGAACTTCACCACATCGGATTGGTCCTGCACCAAGTGCGTGTACACCCTTGGTGCACTGCGCCTATCACGCCAACGGTGGTCACCAGCCTCCAGTGACGTAGTGACCAGTAAGAAGAGTACCAGACCAGACCAGCGACGTGGTGACCAGACTGGTTTTAGTTACAAAAAAAAATCATTTTTTTTTAATGTATTTCTCCATCGCCTTTATGGCAGCTGGCTCTTTATTGCTGTGTGTTTTACAGTCATATTTTGGTCGCATTTGTTGCAGTGGATGTACTCATCGTGTAAGCTTTTAAGTCTGTTCCACATATCGGTTTCAGATGAAGTCAGGCGCAGTATACGAAGCGTTTGTCCTCTGAGAATTCCATAGGCCATGTTCTTTGGAGCGTTACTGCTTGTCATTATGTAGCGATTAATCTTAAATTTGTATGCATCCGTTTTATTGTATAGTTGTACTTCAGCGTATTTATTTTTAATTTTTACAGTAAGATCAAGAAAATAGGTTTTAGATTCTGTGAGTGTTGTCTTGTTGAGTACTAGTTCTGAGGGGTACATAGATTTGGCTGCATCATGGAAATTGCTAAAGTTGATTGCTAAAATGTCGTCGACATATCTGACATAACTATCTGACATATCGACATAACCCGCCCCCCCCCTCGCCCCCCTCACTGCTGCTTGAATACGGGTAAGCCTATGCATTGGCACTGTCAGAGATGCAATCTGACCGACGGCGGCGAGTTGTCCTGGCGGCGAGATGGCAGCGGCGAGTTGTCCCCGTCGGCGAGTTATCTGTCGGCGAGTTGGCGTCGGCGAGTTGTCCTATTCCGTCTACGGAGTGATGCAGGTGATCAGCCACGACGAGATCGAGTCGACTTTGGATCGCAACAAATGGGGTCAATCGGTCAGGCGATTGACGACGGACCTTTTTAAAGTGGCGAAGCAAGGCGAGGACGTCTTGCAGAGGGCGTTCTTCCAGACGACGCTGGTGGAGAAGGAGCTGACGCAGGAGGCGTTAGATCACAGATTGATCGCGCGGGCCCGTCTAGCTCGGATTGGCGCTCTCGAGAAGGCCAATCGCCACCTGCGGATGACACTGTCGACAGTCGAGGGGGAACTGAGCCACTGGCAGGGCAAATACGAAGACAGTTTCCCTCGACTGCACAACCCTAACCTGATCAAGGAGTTCAAGGCCGACTTGGCCAAGCTGAAGGAGACGTATGAGAAGCTGCAGGCTGACGCTCCAGCAGTCCAACGGCGGAAGCCGTAGAGGCACGTCAGGCATTGAAATAATGCGTGCCTGTCGCGAGTAGTACCGTCGAGTTCAGTTTTGGCCTAGGCATTGTGTTGTGTACCGATGTGTGACGCGTCAAATTTGGCACTTGTCCCAATCTCGGTGTAATTCGGCCCCCAAGCTCGGTGCTTCTTCGAACGAAGTTCGAATTCAAAGGGGGGGTCTGTAATGTCGCTGTACTTTCGCGTTACGATCTTCCGACTTCCCCTTCCGACCTTTCCGACCTCTCCCCCGACCTTACGACTAACTGCCCCCGAACCAGTGACCAATAGCCAATGGCCGAGGCGACACGCTGGAACTTTGCCCATATTTGGACATGCGCGCGTTAATAGGCCGCCTCGAGCCCAAATAGCCAATGGTCAGGGTGATGACGCAAGCGCGAATTATGCCCATATTTGTGCATTCGCATCTTTTGTGTGTGCGTCGTCGCCATCTTGCCTCATTCTTCGTGTTTTCTAGGCGTTTTCGTGGTTTTCTCGTGAGTTTCCCGAGTTTTGGCCCTTAAGGTCGTCAGTGTAGGACGCGCGCGGCGCACTTGTTTGTCGGCGCCTGCAGTGACCCGGCGCCCAGAAGAAGGTGCCTTTGTGGAAGTTCGTGGCTGGTGGCGACGCAGCAGCTCAGCAGCAGCGACAACGCCGGCAGCGCGGGCAGGCGAGCGTGGAGTTTGAAGTGCAGAGCGCTTGCGAGGAGTGTTTGAACGCGATCCTTCAGAGTTCGGCGAGTCTGCGTGGTGCGTGCCTGGCTGTTTGGGATACCTGGACCCCCCGTGTTTGCTGTTTCTTCGGAGACGCAGGGCGGCTCGGTCAGCGCTGTCTAGCGAGGTCCCAGCGTGTGCGACCTTGTCTTCGGCGGAGGAGCCGCGTGTTCGGGATCCTAGACAGGCCCACGCGCTAATATTTCCCAGCGGGCCTAACACTCGCCGCGCGCTCGACTATAATATTCCGGTGTCTGCTCGTCGAGAGGCACGTGGATTGCAGCTCTTGGAGCGTCCTGAGGTCGACGTCGTCAGTCCTCTTCATCCACCCCTTCGTGTGTGCGCGCGCTGGCGGTCTCTGGCGTCGAAGGTCCCTTCGGCTGTCCAGTGCGCCGGCATCTCATTTCTTGGAGTGCCAAGGGTGCGCCACACTGCGCTGTACACCTTTCTACTTTGCACGTCTACAAACCGGATACTGTAGCTCTCTTCTAAACCCAATCTTCAGCCAGTCGCCGCTCGGTCTGAGGACAGGTTGCCAGTCAAGTGCTGCAAGCCCTGCATCGCGCACTGCTTCCTGGCATGGCCATTGCTCTCATCATCAATCATGACATCGCCTTCCACAGAGCTTCAACAGTGCTTCCATTGGCATCCTGAACGGTCTCGAGCTTCTTGTCCCCTTCTGCATCTGTCGACTTGGCCCGCAGTTGAGAATCCAACTCTGCGTTTCTTTTGGAGCTCTGTTCTTTGGCCACTGGAAGAAACTGCGCTCCATCTCGATGCCATCGTCTGCAGCATGGGCGCTGTGCTGATGCCTTGTGACTAGTACCGCCTCTGCTGCTGTTTCTTGCTGGGCGCCACTCTGTGGCCGCTCGCGCCCCGCTCTGCACCCCATGCCGAGTAGCCTGTCGCAGTTGTAGGTAGCATCGTCCTCTGAAGCGGTTGACACTCCCACTGCCTCTGCAGCCTTCGTCTGCTGTCAGTGCACTGGCTGTTGCTCCGTCGGACTGACTGTCCAGTATTGTCTTTGCTTATGCGCTGCTTCCGACCTTCTGTTGTCAGCGCCTGTCGCACCGCCTGAAGCATCACCTGCACGTCCCCATCAGCCAGAGCGCCGTTGTGAGCACGAGGAACGATGGAGGCCGCGAGTTTAGCAGGATCAGAGCAGAAGCCTTTTATTGGACGTTTCCACCTCTCCAGCTTGTCGAGTTATTTATCTGCAAACGCGGCAGCCGTTCAGTTGACGGTGCGCAACCGTGTACTGTACATTCCTCCTCGTCTAGCCGAACACGGTCGGTTCGGCACTCTGGTCAGTGACTTCGGTCACAGTCGTTCTCGTCGTAGTCGTCGAGATGGTATTGCACGTGCTTTGTCCCGCCTCTATTCCGGTTGTAGTGGACTTGGGTGGACTACGCTTCAGTTGCTATCGAGAGTGCTTTCGACCTCTTCAGCTCGGTCGCCTCAGTCGTTCCTTCTGGCTTCGTCGCCCACAGACAGGCTGAGTCAAACACCGCAGTCGTTCAAACCCGCGTTCTACAGTACATTTGGGCTTATAGTCACGCCTTCGGCCGCTTGTCAAGCGCGCGCTGTTCAAATCAATGATTGCGCCTCGTTGGCAGAATAACAAATGAGCACCGGCCGGCATTTGACGACTTTTGGGCCGGCGCAGGTGGGCAGTAGAAGCGCTGGGTGGTCTGTTTTTCGGCGCCACAAAAAAGGGCGTTTCTGTGGCGACACCAAGGACGCGCTGCCTCTCGGCTAGCGACTGCGGCGCTTCTCGGTCATTCGCGCGCGCGTCTCTCTTTTGCGGAGAGGAAAAGTCCTAGTTGAAAACATGGTCGACTAGAGATCAAATCCAGAAAGAAAATCAAGAAAGGCAGCACCATGCAGAACCACGCGGCCCTCGCGGCCGTGGGCTTGCTGACGATCGGTGGGTTCCATTCTTTCCCCACCTATCCACAAATCAGAATTGTGCCACCGAAGAAGGATGAAGATTTTTTAGCGCTACTTTTGCCGAGCGTAGAGGATTGCACAAGTGACGCGGAATGCCTACACCTCAAGTACTGCGACAACGAAACGCAAACCTGCAGATGCCCTAACAGCACTTCTGCAGAGCAGTGTGCGGAAAACGGTTAGTCTGCTCTCGCTTTGTTTCTGCCTGCCATATCCAGCAGTTTTATTCTCTTGGTGACCACTGACTGACAGCTGTCTCGCTGTCATCTCATCCAAGGAAATTCGGGCTCCCGCCAGACTCCTGCTCGGCTCGGCCATTCAGACTGACAACGCGTCCTCGCGCTCGTCAGACCGACCAGAGAAGCGCTCGCCTTCCTCTGGAGTCCACTAGAGCATTTGATAGTTTTTCTCCGGGTGCTCTACGCATAGCGAAAATCCGCTTCTGCTTACTGTCGGACCAAGAGATCTGCTTCAATTGAGCCAGCTGTCAATCTCTTCGACAGTTGGCATGGCACGGAGTGAGCAGTTCCATCTAGTTTCAGCTCTGCCTTGGCTTGAGACATGTCACCACTCTCGGCAGTGTGCTCATCTCGCAAGTGAGAGAGTCCCTATCCTCCGTCGACGCCCTAAGCGAGAGAGTTCCACTGAAGTCTGCTGTTCTCTTGGCTGGATTTCACGCTAGCCCTCCTACGTGCGTGCTTCGAATGGCACACGTTGTCGCCAGAGTGTCGACTCTGCGTCGACTGCTTCCGTGAGAGCTGTCGTCTGCTCATCTCTATGTAAAAGATGGCCAGCCCGATCTCGCGTTGGCGAGAAAATAGACAGGCAGCGTGGGCACGTCGTGTCGAAACAGCTCAGTGAGCCTGTCGAACTCCGCTGTCGACCTGCAGCCAAGCGGCGGATCACCCTGGGCTGGACACCCCTGCAACGTTAGCTCGCTTCCGTCGACCATGCTTCTTTTCTGATTCCTCGGAATGATGACGTGCGGCATCGATGTCTTGCACCCGCATCACCGTCACCTTGATTGGCTCGTCGTCATAATCGAGCGACTGGAGGACGGCCGCCCCGCTTTCCGCAATGGTGAGGAAGAAACGGACGAAGTAATTTGACGAGAACGCAAGTCCCAGCTTCCAGTCCTGCTCAGGGGGGCACAGCCAGACCCAGCCGTTCTTCTTGAACAGCGGTCTCATCGACGTCCTTGCCATTAGAGTCTTTCTGCGAACGTTGCGCCTCAGAAATTTGCGCTCCTTTGCGAACTGCCACAGTCTGGAAAGAGTGTATGGCAAGCAGACAAATTTATTTGGTCAGCGGAACAGGATGCATGGTCAGCAGCAAATTTCGTCTTTCGTGGTCAGCAACATTTGGTCAGCAAAAGGGGATACATGGTCAGCAGAGAGCGCCGTTGTATGTAGCGGATGTACCTAGTCCTTTTGGTAGGCAAAAAAAAACGAATGGTAAGCGAAGCCGACACAGCGAAAGGTCGTCATTGGTCCGCAGACGCATAAATACTGCAACGAAATACTGCAATCGCGTAACCGCAACAATGCAACGACAGAACAGAACTTCACACAATTAAACAGACTGATTTCTACTGAACGATAAGGGCGCGTTTAGCCTTTGCAGGCCTGCCTCGTTTTGGCTTTTGTCCGATTGGGACGCTTCCGGCAGTGATGGGGGGGGGGGGGGGGCTCCACTACCTTTTGAAGTATGGCGACGCCGATCACGTGCTTGCACAGAAACTCCTGCAGGTGCTTTCGATCCAGTTCGCCTCAGCGAAGTCGACGCGCTTGTTCGTCCCGTTCATCTCAGCCCAGGCGTCGAAACTGCGCCAATCGCCTCGCGCGTTCCGCGCCACGTAGTCGCTAGCCAAAGCTGGCGTCATGAGGCTGTCAGGCGTGCCGCAGAAAAAGACACCCTTGCGCGCTACGAGCTTCGGCGCCTGTTTGTATGGTTCATTTTGGTTTCACATTATTTCAGCGAGTCGACATGTAATATTATGTATGCTTCCTTACCTGCTTCGCCCACTGGTAGCCTGCGACCCATTGCTTGTGCGTCACCGTCGGCTGAAGAGCGCACTTCTTGTGGTTCGGCTGGAGGGCGTCGCGCTCTTTGGACTAGCCTTCGATGATCTTCTTGCAGGCGAGAGTGAGAAATCGGCCCAGCGGCAGCCGGTCTCGCAACGTTAGACCGTCCTTGATATGCGTAACAGTAATGGGGATTACGTATATACCTAGATGCGTATGTCTAACCAATGCATCCAATTTAAACCTGTTTGTCGCTTCCAGCGCGTTATTGGTGCTGGGGCGTCTGGGAGCGAAACCCTCAAACCAGTTCTCGCTCTCAGACAGCCAGGAGTCTTGAGAGTACTTGACGAATGCGCGCACGTCTTCGCTGTCACTGTTGCCCCACTTCTCAACATACAGACGACTTGCAGCCTTTTAAAATAGCCGAGACAGTCTATTTTCAATTACCTAAATTAAATTCGCACATTGAGGCGCACAAACCTCGAAACTTGATTTCGTTGAGGCCACCTGCAGTTTCATTAGGTCGCTCCTTAGCGCCTGACCTCGGCGCTGTCGACCTTTCGCAGCTGTGTGTCGCAGTTCCGCACAATGGCGTGCATCCAGCAGTGGATTCGGCCGAAGTTTTAGCCAAAAAACCGCGGAGAAGCCGCTGGTGATTGCTTTGGCGCTGTCAGCATAAATCAGCGCTTATCCGTCAACTCGTCCACACTCGTGCACGCATACGTTCGTCTCACTAGAAGGAACTTTGGCGAGTACGTCGCCCCAGCGACCTTCTCGATGGCACTCTTGAGCGCTCGAAAGACAAATTCGTAGTCGGCCGTCGACTCCGATGAACAGACCGCGAAGCAGAGGGGGTAAAAGGCGCGGTCGAAGTCCACCGTGCCCACTGGAAAGCAAGGAAACCCGTGCCAGTTGAGCTTGTACAGTATGTGGCGTCCGCAGCCAGAAGATGCGAACTCCTTGCAGCCATCCAACGTTTTGTGGAGATAGTGCAACGCCCAGCATCCTTCCTCAGCCAGTGAATCTTTGGCTATCTCGGCCGTGTCGAACGTCGCTTCGGGCAAACCCCAATCTCTGTTCTGCTTTCTTCTCTTTGGCACCAGACTTCGGCTCTCGCGCTCCTCGTCGCTTGATCGATCACTCAGTTCCACGTCCTCAAACTCATTGGCTGACATCGCCACAAAAGGTGGCAAACACAGACGACGATTGACTGACGATTTCTGACGATTGACTTGCCAAGCAAAGCGGTTCTTTCATCCCCTGCTGGCGTCGGCGTCTGCGGACAACCCACTCATTCTGCGGATCCCCGGGGTGCATGTCTGCTGACCGATGATACAGATCTGCTGGTCGTAGAACCGTTCGGCAGACCACAGACACATTTTTGCGGACCAATCCAGCCGTTTCGCTGCGCAAAACATGCTGATCACAATTTGCTGTCCATGTAGCCTATGTATCTGCTGATCAAAACGACAATCTGCGGACCGGGTGTGCAAATTCGCTGATCTATAATAATCGTTCTGCTGCCCATCGCGTCAAATCTGCTGACCACAAAAAACCATGCCTATGGCAAGCCGGTCTGGCCATACATGTAACCGGGTCTTTGAAGCGGGGGGGGGGGGGGGTCGGAGACCATTCTGGGGGTGTGGGTGGGAGTAAGCAGATTTGAAGGGGGAGGGGGTGTCAGAGGGTTAAAGAGAGAAGCAAAGTAGTGTAAAATAGGCACTTTTTGGTCAACAATGGCTTTAAAATAGGCTATAAATAGCGTTATTTACCCGTTTTAGGGTAAAAACACCGAAAAAGACGAAAAATACACTATTCTTTATAATTATAGACAAGTTGGAAAACTTCAGTAATTTTTTTTGGAGGGGGGTTGGGTGGGGCTGGTGGGGAGGGGGAGGGGGTAAACTTTCGAGTGGGTGGGGGTACCCCCCCCCCCAACCCCCACCACACGGCCCAAGGGGTCCACACTGCCTTTGGGCACCCTGCCTCTGTGTAGTGGGGTAGCGTGGTAGCAAAGGGAAGTGGGTGGCTGGCTGGACCGACGAGCGTACTGGTGAACGCACTAGTGCGTTCACCAGTGAGGAAAATAACGCGGTCTTTCAGCCGCGTTGTTTTCCGCAAAAAATTTTCTCGGACCCAGAAATTTTCATCCCAGATTGGACACGTCCGGGTCCAATCCTTAACCATGCGTTTTCCCAGATTTACCCAGAAATTTTGCTTGAGGACCCAAAAATTTTGCTCCAGCCAGACACATCAATTTTCCTCCCAGATTGGGCTCTATCCATAAGTACGTGTTTTTTTTTTAGAAATTTTGCTCGAGGACCCAGAAATTTGCTCGAGGACCCAAAAATAATAAATGTTTTTTTGTTAATTTTTTTTTGAATTTTTTAGAATAAATCTAAAAAAGGCGTATCTCCAAATTGGTCCTAAGAATGCTCAAAAAAAAAATTCGGCCCGATCCGTCAAGTCGTAAAGGAGAAATGGTCAGGAACGCAGGGACGAATGGACGGCCAGAAGGACGGATGGACCATTACGATTTTTCCGTCCTTATATAAACTCTCCGCGCTCACGCACGGCGAACAATGGAGCTAAACTGTTATGCGGTTGAATGCGGAACATGGTTCACTTCGTGCCTGTTGTACATCGTGAATGTGTGCATGGTATACTCTGGTTTATGCTCTTCAAATCTTTTTTTTATAGCTTAAGAGTATGAAATCATGCAAGAAGTGCTTTTTCTGTGTCTACTTATGCGTCCTATGCATGTTAGAATACCCTCTACTTGGTCCAGATTACGTTCTGAGGCAATTTCAAAACGCTAGAAAAACGCAATAATTAGAAAAAAACGGGATGTTTTTAAAAGTTGCGACCCGAGTTTGCCATTTGTTTTTCTTTAACTCTAAGCAGATGGATTGCCACTCACTCTGCTGCTAGCGCTTCTTTCCACATCCGTATAAACAAACTCACACAAATGGGCACTTCTGCAATGTTTAGGATTTAAAGTCATAATAATGATGTGAGCAATAATTCCAAGTCGTTTCAAAGCTGCAGTATTTGTCATATGTACATGCATGTAGCTATCGCGCAAGTTTGGGTCGTCTGGGGTTGTTGAGCCATCGCAATACATTTTATCCTACCTAGTTGAGTTCATTCATGTATGCATACTGTGTTCATGTTCATGCACCTACATGTATGTGTCACAGCAGTGAGGTACAAAAATACTTATACCTATTCTTTCTGCTTCTAGATGCAAACTATACGACACCTTCTACGGCCAATTCCACTGCGCCATCCAATATAAACCCAGCTAACAACGAAACAACAAACGATTCAGTAACAGTGTTCGAAAACTTTCCTACTGCGGAAGTCCCGCCTCTGTCATCTACTCTGGATATCAGCAAAGAGGAGCGCGATTACTCAGGAGTGACATTTCAAAACGGCGAGTGCCCTACTGTACTTTTCGGATGCGACTGTTGTATACCTTGCGACTGTCGGATTCTCCCTTCAGACTACGACTTGTGCGGCTGCAGCAGCGGCCAGACGAGCGGCTGGTGCATCAACCCTTGCTCTTCCTTCGAGAACACTTACTGTCTGTCCTCCGATCCGGCCCCCTACTACAACTGTTCGTGCCAGGAGGGGTACGAGAAGAACGTCAGCGGACTGGCACCCTGCCTGATCCCCATCTGCGAGAAGCCGGCAGTAGTCTTGCACGACCAGAACTCTTATTCAAACCTGACCAACGTCGAGTCCTGGACTTTGACGGTGGGCGAGAGTTTCCACCAGGACTGTGTCGATGGGGCCGCGTTTCAAGACGGCACAACGAAGAGGAACTACGTCTGTTTGGGGAAACGCACGTGGAGCATAGTGCCTTCTAAATGCCGTGTGTCAATTTCATGTCTTTGCACAGTGCTTGCAGGAGTGCGTGTACAAATACATTGCACTACATGATGCATATACTGTGTGTGTGTGTGTGTGTGTGTGTGTGTGTGTGTGTGTGTGTGTGTGTGTGTGTGTGTGTGTGTGTGTGTGTGTGTGTGTGTGTGTGTGTGTGTGTGTGTGTGTGTGTGTGTGTGTGTGTGTGTGTGTGTGTGTGTGTGTGTGTGTGTGTGTGTGTCGTAGGGATGCACAGATGCATACAGTCCAAAAAATTTGCGTACACCATATTCATTCAGATGTCACACAACTGACGACCACTGGACGAACAGAAGTGGTACAAGGACCATCAACACCACCTACGGCAATTACAATCGGTTCCAGCAACGCTACCGTCCCAAAAGAACATTCCACAAGCTCCGTTTTACCAGCAACCACAGTCTCAGGCGCAACCAACATCTCGATGGAGTCTGCGTCGCTCACAACCACAAAACTGCCCACACAGACACCAGCGTCTCCAACATTAGTTACATTTGGTACAACTTTGCAAGATGGTATGAGGTCGACGAGCAAAACAATGGAGACGGCGAATATGGGTATGTACAGCTGCCACCAAACGGAACTACTGTATTTACCATGTACGTCTGTTTGGAGAATCGCACTTTAGGATAGTGCCCCTTGACCCTTTGCTGTTTGGAGTGGAGGGTTACGCTATCCTTGTACCTCTGAGGTTTGGCCCAACCCATATCGCCCCATTTGGAACTTTCTCCTACCAACTAAAACGTTTTGTATTGCGTTTTTATTTGACTGAAAAGCGGCCATATTGCGTCATTTAAAGTGTATTTTGACAAAAAAAGCACCGTATGTCCTCCAATAGTGCCCCGGGGCACTATACTTTCAACCTTTCCTCACCCGGGGGCACTGTTGGAAGGGGGGGGGGTCCACTGTTGGAGAGAAGCGCGCTATTGTTCAACCTCAAAATCTAGATCTGTAGAGTGATTTGCCACGACTACACTTACCAAAACGTTAGCAGTTTTTTCAAAACGGCCGTTTTCTCTACTAAAAATAGCGCCGCAGGCAAATTTTGTATAGTAACGTAACGAGCTTTACACTGTTTTTAATGCAAAACAATGCGCCACACACGAAAATTAAGCTCTTAAGTGTCGTTTTCATCATTATTTGCATTACAATTGAGAAAAAAACACAGATTGGAACATTGCAACAGGGCGTACCAAGCTAAAAACTGAGCTTTGGAGAGTTTCGGGGGATAGGAGTAGTAATACCCCCCTCCCGCGGGCGCGGCGCAGATTACGGTACCTGGTATGTTTCGTTTTTCATTTTTTCCGGGGATACGGTAGCCGCCAATTTCTTTCGTTTAGGTGAGCCGAGGGGCCTCCCCCAACCCTGGTGAGGTGGGGGAGGATGCTGTTGGGCAGCCGCCACCGGCGGCCATCCCAACAGTAACCGCCGGGCTGCGCTGCGCCAGCAGCCGTCTCGCTGCGCCCGCAGCCGTCTCACTGTTTTTCTATAACCGCTTTCGCGGGCAAAAATTTTGGGGATTACGGTACTTCAAAATACAAAATTTTCCGTGCAAATTGCAGTGTGCTGGGGGTCCCAAGGCATTGTGCTGTATGGCGCTGCCATACAGTGGGCGTCGCGCCGCTGCTACTCCAGTTTTCTCGGCGCGAGCAGTGCCAGCAACAAATTTTCCGCAAGCTACAGTATGTTCCATTGCCTTGGAGTTGGGCAACAACGTTTAGCCGACTTCCGACCGCGCTTCATCAGCGTTTTCTCGCGAGTTCGTTGTTCGGTGCCGTGCCGAGGCCTTGAGCGGCCGCCTGGACGAGGCCGACGCCGCCGCCGTCAAGGAGATCGACAGGAGCTTATGGTAACTCGACGCCTGCGCCCAACTCGCTGCGAATTTTAGAGGTTGGGTCGGCAGGCCGCCGCCGCGTGCTGTAGTTGGCGGCGATCGAAAGACGGCGCTCGCTCGTCCTTTGGGCGTTGGCTCGAGTCGGCTCTTCTCGTCTGGACGCCGATCAAGCTGACGATCCGCTTTTGCGATGCGCCCCCAGTCATCGGCAGTTATCTCTATGAGTGCGTGCGTTCGTGTGCTGGTGCTGGCGCCTTTTCTATGCAGTTGTGTCTCAGGTCTTGAAAGAATCGGACGTTCCCCATCTGGACGCCGCTCTAAGTGCCGAAGCTGCATCGCCTCCCCGTCGGCGCCATCAGCAACCATCTGTGAGTGTGCATGTCTGTGTGTCGGTGCGGGCGCATTTGCAAGTCTTGCTGTCACTACCAGACCCAGAAGGGGTGGATGGCCCCTTCCAGTCAGGTAGGCTAGGGAGGTTGAGAGGAAGGACGAGCACAGGGCCAAAGTGGGCATTCCATGGATTAAGGCGCACAAAAGCGTTTCGCCTGTGTTGCTGTGGTTGGATTGCAATATTGTGTGTTGAGCAAACGATGCAAATGCCGATGCCAGGCCTTAGGATAGACTTGCAATGAAAGAACTCCCCCCTATGTCAGATTATCCTGGATCCCCTAGTGACCTCGATGTTGGATTGCTGTTGCAGGTTTCAAAGCGCCCCAGCCATCAAGAGCCTACGCATCGACGGCCCACACCAGGTTGTTTGCCTTGTTGTGCTTGCTGGTGTGGATCGGCCCCATCCATTGTTGCAGCCTCGTCGGAGTCGGCAGCTCTCTTCCCCACATCGGCACCAGCCATCCAGAACCACCCCCTGAACGATCAGACACAGCTGTGATTCTGATGTGATCGCGGGTGGGGTCGTGTTGGTGAACTGTTGCTGTCTCTGACAATGGCTGTGATGCGACTGTTGGCTCTTGCTGCCCCGGGAGGAAATCTGGGGACCCGCCCCGGGGGAGTGGAGGGCCGCCCCTGTGCTGGGGAGTGGAGGGCCGCCCCTGTGCTGGGGAGTGGAGGGCCGCCCCTGTGCTGGGGAGTGGAGGGCCGCCCCCCTTCCCCTCCACTTGGTGAGTTGGGCGACAAAGTGCAGGGCGGCAGGCCGGAGGCTGCCCGCCCTGCAGTGGGCGCCTCCGTCCTCAGCCAAGGCTTATGCTAACACAACTGTAGTTGAAGTCGTAGTGATCGTGGTGTGTGGTGTGTGCATGTTGGGTGTTGAAACAAGTTACAGTAGTGATGTCAAGGTGCGTGAGGTGTGTGTGTGTGTGTGTGTGTGTGTGTGTGTGTGTGTGTGTGTGTGTGTGTGTGTGTGTGTGTGTGTGGGCTGTTGAGTCTTATGCTGCCCTAACAAACTACCACTGTTGGTGTAGATGAAATCGTAGTGATGTCGTGGTGTGTGTGGGTGTGTGAATGCATGAATGAATGTTGTTGTTGGCTCTGCATCGAGGGTTGAAGCACACAACTGAATGATCTGACAAGAATTACTGTGCACGTCGAGGCAAGTCAATCGTGGTTACGTTGACATCAAGGCCATCAAGATCAACGATCCTATTTGACTGCATAAGCATGTTCATTTGGTTGACCAGTCGCTCCACAGAGAGTCTTTCCTTGGCCATGAAGGGTACCAACGCTTCCTTGTTCATTCCTGGATGTGCAATAGTGACTCCAATCTGTGCTGTAGGTGATGAGTGTGTCGCCGCAGTGTTTAGTAATGCCTCTAGCGCAACTGGTAGATCACGAGTGGCATTGAAATCGGTGTTGTCAATTGCTAGCCCAAACTTGTAGCAATCTGTGTGAAACTTGGTTGATTTTGAGCATCCCTTGTCTTGAATAGTGAAGGGGTGGGTGTCTTGCCCTCCACCCACTTGTTCCTCTGTAAAGTGTGTCGGCAGTGGTGGTCTTGGTAGATCCAGCTTCTCATAACGTTTAATGATTGCTGCCCTCAACCCAGGAATCCAACGGTAGGACTTGACATTGATTAATGCAACAAGCTCCTTGAAGTCCATGATGCTGCTAATGATTGGTGAGCCAGCCATTTATACTGTTGCATCCATCTTCTTTCCATAGTTGAGGCTTGTCAGTTGGAGGTGCAATGCTCTATTCCCACCACTCCACAGCTGCATACACCAGTAGACCACACTAGCAACCGTAGCTAATGCCAGAACAGCATGCCAGTACCACAGGAATAGGTATGCCTTTTCATACAGCACATTGCCAGGCAGGATACATTCTACCCAATACTGGTTCCCAATCGTACCCATGTGCTTGGATGTAAAGTTGCAGTAGACCTTCAATGGAAAGAGGCCATTCTTCCAGGCAAACCATCCATACTTGCCATTTAGCATGTATGTGGTTGCACCATAGAACAGAAGAATCACACCCAAATAGAGGAACTTGACTGTCAGGTAGCAGTAGACAAGTGAATCTGGTAGTCTCTCTGCTTTGGCTGGATCCTTGATACCACAGTATGTGAGGCAGATGTGCCATATCCAGTTGGGTATGAGAAGTGCTATGCTGTGAAGAAAGAGAATCAAGGGAATCCACTGGTACCAGTTGATTGGTCGATCCAATCTTGGCTCATATGTGTTGAATGCGTATGTTCCATTAACAAAGCACATTGACTCAACATAGTCAGCCCAAGTCTTGGGATCTGTAGCCAACTCATCTCCCCATGGGGGTGTGATGCAGTGTATTGGGCTTAGCTGCTTAGAAACAGCCAAACCAATGATAAAGAGGAAGATGTAGAGTGTTGCTCGAGTGTTCAGCTTATCAACAGGATCGTTAAACTCATTCAAACGCAACACATCCAGAGAATACATTGTCACAATGAATCACTGGGATGGGTGCTTATATACTAATCACAACCGCTTTCTTCGAAAGTGCAACTTGCAGTAGATGGTTCCAAATGCAAAGTTGATTGGCTCTCCATCGGTGCCTGTTATAGAGATCTCAATCTCATGGAAGCGCTTGAGTGCGACTGGCATGTATTGCAGTTGTGGGAACTCGGCGATGGCAATAGAGGCATATTCTCCTTTGGGTGCAACGACCTTGAGCAGCTGAGCACGAGTGTTTCCAACCAATGAAGGGTAGACGAGGTTGCAGTACACAAAGAAGACATGCTTGCCACCCTTTGGGTCGGGTGGCAGTTGTGCACGATGCAGAGCTCCCTTCTTCAACACAGGCTCAGTAAAGCCCAAACTGTAGGCAAGTGTTTTGGTCATCCTCACATGGTGCACAGGCTCCTGTATGAGCAGGTTGACTCGGTTCGATCCAGGATCATAGGTAAGCTTGAGCGATTCCTCCTGTCTGTCCCATAGAAGGGTTGCATCCTCAGCAGCTTTCTCAAACCCCCATGTATACTGGCGTTTTACATCATTCATCTTCTTGAACTCATTCATGAGTCTGTTGACAATCTCATTTGCACTGGTGTAGTGGTTGTCCTCAAGTCGATAGATTGTCTTCACCTCTGGAATACGTTCTAGATAGTGTGATCCAACTGGAATTCTGATTCTCTTTTCAGGATTGGGTCTGAAGAGGGTTTTCACGCTTTTTGGTATGTAGTCATCCATGGTGACTTCTAGTGCGCATCCTTTGTGGGTAACATAGCTGACTGGGTAGATCAACTCACTCAGTGCAACAACCCAATCTCCAGGTCCCAAGTCCACAGTTTCAGCCAACTTGCATGTGAACACTGAGATTGCTTTCTCTTCAACCGTGTTGCTTGGGACTGTAATGTAGAACTCACTCATTTCTTTAGGTTTGGTGAGGGCAGAATGTATCCAATGCAGGCGCTCAGCACTGACCACCAGATGTCTTTGTCACCATCACGAAGCGACACATTCACCAGTGCAGCAATGATCAGCAAGTAGATTGCAATCACTTGGGAAAAGAACACAATCTCCGACTTTGGAAATTTGGATCCACACAATGGCCAGTGCCTACTACTGCTATCTGAGTTGGAGTCCATTGCAGCTGTCAACACTTGGCTGGCACTTATATACTCTCATCACCTACTAATCTTCACCTTTGACAGTTCTGGTTCATAGTACACCCCTTCAATTGCTTCCCCATCCAACGCTTCGATGCGGTAAGTGGCTGGCCGTCGATGCTCTAGGCGTGTTGATATCAGAAACACTTCATCGGTGAACTGCCTTGAGTAGCCCTTTCCTAGCTTTGACTTCTCTTTGATAACGCGAACAGCATCTCCAACTTTGTACTGGAACTTTGGACTGTCAGGTAGAGGAGTGCTGTACAGTGTAGCTCTAACCATTGGCTCATTGTCGATGTTGACATTGAATGGCTCCATCTTGATTGATCGATGATAGGTCTTGTTGTACCCTTCAATGATCTTGTTCAGCACCGTGATGTAACGTTTTGTGTTGTTGTGAGTAAAGTGCCTTGAAATCTTGTTCTTGATAGTGCGCTGGAACCGCTCCACAACTGCAGCCTTGATGTCTGGATCAGGTGCCCAAATGTGAACAATGTCATTATCCTTGACCCACTTGGCAAACTGGCCTTTGAACTCATTGCCACGATCGGTCATAATCCGTGCAGGTTTGCCTTGTTTCTTCAACATTTGTTTAAAGGCTTGTAGTACACTAGTTGGCATCTTGTTCTTTATAGCTTCAGCCCATGCAAACTTTGAGAAGATGTCAATGCAGCACAGGATGTATTTGAAACCAGAGTTGTGCCTTGAAAGCTTGGAGTAGTCAATGAGGTCTAGTTGGTAGTCATATCCAATGCCAAGTGATACAATTCGATTCCTCTTGAACCTTCTTAGTGAAGGTTTGTGTTTTGTGTAGGTGCTGACAGACTGAAGGTAGTCAATCACATCCTTTTGCTTGATGTGTGGGTTGACCTTCTTTGCTTCTCTATACAATGTGTTTACGCCAGCAAAGTAGGCAGGGGAACCAGGTGTCAAGTAGAGTTTTTTCAGCACACGATTCATAATGCAACAGCGCTTGTCACAGAGAGGTCACTTATATAGAGATTCGAATCGCAATGTCTCCTTGATTGGATGCTTGGCACTCTTCTTCACTATCAAGGGTCGTCCTGAGCCCACTTGGGGGCTCTTCTTGTTCACCTTCTTTGGCGTTCGAGGTGGCTTGGGTCTATGTAGTGATGTAGGAGTGTGAGGCTCTTCACGCACAGCAAACTTGAATCTGTTGCCAAGAGCCATCTCTGGAACATGGTTCTGCATGAGCATTGCCTCAAACTCATCCCAACCAACTGGATTCTCTCTAACATAGTCTCGTACTGCATGGTGGAACAGTCGCCCAATGTTTGAGCCAGAGATTGGATGGCCATTGCTATCCAGCAGTTCACCACCTTCATTGAACTTAATCTTGTCTCTCTTAGACTGTAGAAAGTCCATGAGAGAGTTGGCAGTACGCTGCTTTGTGTATGGAATTCCATCCAAGACATGCTTCCATGGTATATCTGCCAATGTCTCCACCTGCTTCACTAGCACTGGCTTTGGCTTCTTCACAGTGTCCTTTGCCACTGAGTAGCGAGCAAGAGCATCATGAAACAGTTTGACTCTGAGGTCATCATCCACAGTGTAGTCCTTTATGATATCCTGCATCTCTTGACCAGTTGCATTCATGTGTGTCTTGGCCATATCAGGCATGTCTGCAGGGACTAGCTTCATCTTACGCATCCTCCAATAGTGATGCAGTGACCGCAGCAACTGTTGGCAGTAGCACAGCAGTGAGTAGTCCACTACCCTTTTGAATCAACACCTTGCGCTTCTCAGCAACTGAAGTTCCTTTGTCTGCAATGCGCACCACTGCAGCACCAAACTTGCGTAGACGTGTCTTTTGGGCTGGAGTCAATGGAATGTTCCCACGAGCCAGGTTGTGACAACACTCAGCAATGCTCTTGATTGTCTCGCTATCCAACCCTCGTAAGATTGCAAGCCGTAGTCTTGGCTTAGAGTCACAGAGAAGGCGAAACAAGGCCAGGTTTTGCTTCAGACGAGAAGTCATCATTGCCGCAATGGTTCAGCACTGTATTTATACCTTCCGAATGAGGTACACATAACAGATCTCATCAGGAAAGATGTTCGTTCGAAGACGCAATGCATCGTGAGTAGCAGGGTGAAGGTCAATCAGCAGGTATCCATATTGCTTCTTAGTCGCATCTTCAAAAGCTTCCACAAACTTTTTGACATGTCCAGGGTACATCTGACGACCAATGTTGTTCATCTGCAGTGCATCACTAGCTGAACGAAACAGCACAATGTAACCTGCATTGAGTCGTGCAGTTCGAAGACCCTTGTAGAAGAAGTTTTGAGTGAGAAAGATCACAGTGATGTTGTGGTGATGGGCCCCTCGGGTGAACAATGTAGTCAGCAGATCCGACTTGGAGCACTCAACCATAAGGTCATCAAACACAACCAGCTTTGAGACTGACTTGTCCTTGAGGGCTTCGGCATCAGGCAGGCCTTCCACGAACTTGACCTGTGATGGCAGGTTTGCATAGCTATCGTTCCATATGGTGTAGCACCAGATTATCTGATCCATCTTCTTGGTAAACATCTGATCTGCTAGCCGAACCAACTTGACAGTGAATGTTGTCTTTCCTGATTGGGTAGGCCCAGCAATGATGATGCTTGAGTTGGCATGTATTCGAACATCATCGTAAGTGTCCATTATAGTGAATGGGGTGCTATGCATTGGTGCCTTATATACTTTTGTTACCCACCTACATGTTGATGCATCATCATTGTGATATGACACTGGCTCTATCTTGCTTGGGGAATCATGTTTGTCTGTGAGCCTTGTGGGTTCAAGTGTGGACATGAGAAAGAGTTTAGGCGTCATGTAAAGGGGTCAAAACGTCACAAGCTACTGATGGAGCTGGCTGCTGGCATTATCCCCAAGTACTACTGCCAAGACTGCCTAAAGCCATGCTACACACAAAAGTGCCTCAATGACCATCTCATGAGCAAGCAACACAAGTCAGCAGTCAAAGACATCCACACATGTGCAGAGTGCAGCACCAAGCACATTGGACAAGAAGAGTATAATGCCCACCTCCAGTCATTTCGACATGAAGCAATGGAAGCTCTTGGTGACAGTGATAGCGACAGTGATAGCACCTTGTGAGAGTATATAAGGGGCATTCATATGGCCTGTGCTCAAGGATGCGTGTGCTGTATGAACCACTTTCTGCTGACCAGCTTGGTGGCACTCTACACGTGTACAAGGGCTTGCCATTCCAGCGTGGTTCAGGCCTTGGTGGTATCTTTCGGTCAATCGCTCGATTTCTTCTGCCAATTGGCAAGACATTGGGCAAGAATCTTGTTGCTGGAGCTGCCAACGTTGCCAGTGACGCTCTCGAAGGTAGTAACGTCAAAGAGTCTGTGAAACGAAACGCAGCAAGAGCAATCAAAAAGACTGCAAGAAAGGTCGTTGACAAGCAGGAAGGCAGTGGACTTGGCAAACCACCCAAGACTGAGGCAGTTCCAAAAAGGCTAAATAGAGTCATCAAGCGAAAGAAGGGCAGCAAGAAGAAGTATGGCATACCTTTTGGATAAGGAGATGCCGCTGGCTTCCAAGACTGAGCTGTCTCTCTTCTCAATTCCACCTACTCAAGTTGTGGTTGACTCTACTGCATTGGTTCCAGTCTATCCCAAGCATGCCTTGTCAAGCAGTGGAGCTGGGCCATACATCTTTGAGCTGTCTCGAGATCCACAGTACCTGGACCTAAACAGTTCATTCCTGTACATGAAGTTCTCAGTCAAGACCAAGGATGGAAATATGGCTGCAGCAGATGGAGATGCAACTCCTTATACAGCTGGTCTGGTGAACAACTTTGCATGCAGCCTGTTCAAGCAAGTGCGACTCCACTTCAACAGTCGCATGGTGTACGATTCGGGCAGCAATTATGCTTATCGCTGCTACATTGAGAACCTGCTCAACTGCTCCAAGGACACAAAGACTGGCATTCTCACCATTGGCGGGTGGTATCAAGATACTCCTGGTGCATTTGATAAGCCAGCTGATAACAAGGGCTGGAAGCATCGTGCTGCTCTGATCAATGGCAGCAAGTATGTCGAGCTGATGGGTGCTCTTCATACAGACACATTCAGTCATGATAAACTCATGCTGAATGGTGTTGACATTCTGCTCGAATTGCACCGCCAGCCTGAACAATTCTGTCTGCAAGCTACAGATGATGAAACATTCAAAGTTGAAATCGAGTCACTCATCTGGTACGTCAAGAAGGTGGATGTGATGCCATCAATGCGAATGGCTATTGAGAAGCAGCTGGCTATCGAACCTGCAAGATATGCAATCCGTCGCACTGAGGTTATTGTCAAGCATCTAGAGAGTGGACGCAAGGAGATTCACAACATGCCACTCTCGAATGGACAGCTGCCTCGCCGTGTTGTGCTTGGGATGGTGACGAGGAACGCCTATGCAGGGTCATTGAAAACGAATCCCTTCAACTTCCAGCACTTCTCTCTCACTGGCATGCAGCTGCATGTTGGTGGTGTACCTGTGCCAAGGAACCCATTGCTGATGGACTTTGAGAGGGGATTGTACACAAGGCCCTACTTTATGCTGTATGATGGACTCAACCTGCCAATGGATGGTCCAGGAAATGGCATATCGTACGATGCGTTTGGCCAAGGATACACATTCCTTGTCTTTGACCTCACTGCTGATGGATCCGAGTCTCTGCAGCTGATCAAGAATGGTGCTGTCTCATTGGATGCCACATTTGAAAAAGCAACGAAAAGCGACCTCAAGTTGATCTGCTTCCTAGAGTATGATTCCGTCATGTATATAAACCAGAGTAGAGAGATCTACTACGACTTTTCGGCATGAATACTCGGCAGTTGATGTCTGCGGTTAGTTCTGATGAATACATCTCTGAGGTGTGCCTTGGTGTCTTTGCATGTGACAGAGTGCCAACACTACGTCCAAACACTTGTGTTATCATCAATACTGATCCACACCAATTGCCTGGCAAGCACTGGATTGCAATCTATGTGACAAGAGGAGGGCGTGCTGAGTGGTTCGACACCTTTGGAAGACCTGTTGATGTGGAGCTCAAATTCATAGTGTCTGAGTTGCCAACTTGGCACAACAAAAGACAAGTGCAATCTCTTGGAACAGACACATGTGGAGCACACTGTCTATACATGCTGCATCATCGGTGTCGAGGAGTGCCTGCTGAAGAAGTTATTCAAACATACGCAAATGACCTGTGCAGGAATGATCAAGATGTTGTAGAGTTTGTCGAGGAGAACTTTGAGTTGGCTCTGCCATCAGACCTCGCCATCTGTCAGAAGTGTGTCATACATGCACTCAAATCTATATAAAGCAGTGTCCATTTGTCAGTATCAATCAGTCATGGAGAAAGACTGGATGGGCGACCTTGTTAGTGACATTCTCGGTCCTCCGTGGTATGTAGTCGAGCCCAAAGAAGAAGCCCTCCAGCATGGAGGCACGCCCCAAGAGCCCAGTGAAGATAGCCAGCAAGATAGTGTGCAACCCAAGCCACCTGCCAAAGAACCCAAGGCTGATGGCAAAGATGCGCAGCTCGAACTCAAGGCTGGGGGCAAAGAGGAACTGGAACCCAAGGCAGAAACCAAAGAAGTTCGTAAGCAAGTGGAGCCCAAGGCAGGAGGCAATGAAGCTATCAAGCCAGTCAAGCACGGGCGCAAACCCACAAAGATTCTACCCAAGCAAGCCAAGGGGGTTCAGACAGCCAAGCAGACAGCACCCGAGTCTGCAAAGCAAGGCAAGGGGATTCAGCCAGCCAAGCAGACAGCACCCGAGTCTGCAAAGCAAGTCAAGGGGATTCAGTCAGCCAAGCAGGCAGCACCTGAGTGTGCCAAGCAGGCCAAGGGGCATGCAAAGAATACACCCAAGCCATCCAAACAGACTGGCAAGATGAAGCGCACTGTGTCTGAGGAAGCACCCCCTAGCAAGGCAGTGAAACATGATCCGAATCCGTTCTTTGTCACCTACTTGTGCAAGCACTGATTTTCTCTCGCGTGAAAAATACTTGTTGAATCATTCACTTGTGTGCTTCAACCCTCGATGCAGAGCCAACAACAACATTCATTCATGCATTCACACACCCACACACCTCACACACACCACGACATCACTACGATTTCATCTACACCAACAGTGGTAGTTTGTTAGGGCAGCATAAGACTCAACAGCCCACACACACCACACACACACACACACACACACACACACACACACACACACACACACACACACACACACACACACACACCTCACGCACCTTGACATCACTACTGTAACTTGTTTCAACACCCAACATGCACACACCACACACCACGATCACTACGACTTCAACTACAGTTGTGTTAGCATAAGCCTTGGCTGAGGACGGAGGCGCCCACTGCAGGGCGGGCAGCCTCCGGCCTGCCGCCCTGCACTTTGTCGCCCAACTCACCAAGTGGAGGGGAAGGGGGGCGGCCCTCCACTCCCCAGCACAGGGGCGGCCCTCCACTCCCCAGCACAGGGGCGGCCCTCCACTCCCCAGCACAGGGGCGGCCCTCCACTCCCCCGGGGCGGGTCCCCAGATTTCCTCCCGGGGCAGCAAGAGCCAACAGTCGCATCACAGCCATTGTCAGAGACAGCAACAGTTCACCAACACGACCCCACCCGCGATCACATCAGAATCACAGCTGTGTCTGATCGTTCAGGGGGTGGTTCTGGATGGCTGGTGCCGATGTGGGGAAGAGAGCTGCCGACTCCGACGAGGCTGCAACAATGGATGGGGCCGATCCACACCAGCAAGCACAACAAGGCAAACAACCTGGTGTGGGCCGTCGATGCGTAGGCTCTTGATGGCTGGGGCGCTTTGAAACCTGCAACAGCAATCCAACATCGAGGTCACTAGGGGATCCAGGATAATCTGACATAGGGGGGAGTTCTTTCATTGCAAGTCTATCCTAAGGCCTGGCATCGGCATTTGCATCGTTTGCTCAACACACAATATTGCAATCCAACCACAGCAACACAGGCGAAACGCTTTTGTGCGCCTTAATCCATGGAATGCCCACTTTGGCCCTGTGCTCGTCCTTCCTCTCAACCTCCCTAGCCTACCTGACTGGAAGGGGCCATCCACCCCTTCTGGGTCTGGTAGTGACAGCAAGACTTGCAAATGCGCCCGCACCGACACACAGACATGCACACTCACAGATGGTTGCTGATGGCGCCGACGGGGAGGCGATGCAGCTTCGGCACTTAGAGCGGCGTCCAGATGGGGAACGTCCGATTCTTTCAAGACCTGAGACACAACTGCATAGAAAAGGCGCCAGCACCAGCACACGAACGCACGCACTCATAGAGATAACTGCCGATGACTGGGGGCGCATCGCAAAAGCGGATCGTCAGCTTGATCGGCGTCCAGACGAGAAGAGCCGACTCGAGCCAACGCCCAAAGGACGAGCGAGCGCCGTCTTTCGATCGCCGCCAACTACAGCACGCGGCGGCGGCCTGCCGACCCAACCTCTAAAATTCGCAGCGAGTTGGGCGCAGGCGTCGAGTTACCATAAGCTCCTGTCGATCTCCTTGACGGCGGCGGCGTCGGCCTCGTCCAGGCGGCCGCTCAAGGCCTCGGCACGGCACCGAACAACGAACTCGCGAGAAAACGCTGATGAAGCGCGGTCGGAAGTCGGCTAAACGTTGTTGCCCAACTCCAAGGCAATGGAACATACTGTAGCTTGCGGAAAATTTGTTGCTGGCACTGCTCGCGCCGAGAAAACTGGAGTAGCAGCGGCGCGACGCCCACTATGGCAGCGCCATACAGCACAATGCCTTGGGACCCCCAGCACACTGCAATTTGCACGGAAAATTTTGTATTTTGAAGTACCGTAATCCCCAAAATTTTTGCCCGCGAAAGCGGTTATAGAAAAACAGTGAGACGGCTGCGGGCGCAGCGAGACGGCTGCTGGCGCAGCGCAGCCCGGCGGTTACTGTTGGGATGGCCGCCGGTGGCGGCTGCCCAACAGCATCCTCCCCCACCTCACCAGGGTTGGGGGAGGCCCCTCGGCTCACCTAAACGAAAGAAATTGGCGGCTACCGTATCCCCGGGAAAAATGAAAAACGAAACATACCAGGTACCGTAATCTGCGCCGCGCCCGCGGGAGGGGGGTATTACTACTGATAGGCTTCCCCTTCCTCCCCATTGGCGCGCCACTGTCTGTGCGTGTATTGGCCAATGTGTGTACTTAAAACTACAATGCATGAATTTAGACGTCACGCAACTGACGCCCAGTGGTCAAACAGCAGTGGTAGAGGAACCATCACCACCATCTGCGTCCATAACAATCAGTTCGAGCGACGACACCATCCCGCCAGTCAATTCCACTAGCTCAGTTTTCCCACCAACCAAAGTCTCGGGCGAAACCAGTTTCTCGATGGAGTCTCCGTCGCTCACAACTACAAAACTGCTCACAGCAACCACAGCGTCTCCAACGCTTCTTAATTTTCGTACAACCGGGAAAGATGGTGATAGGTTCACGATAGAATCGACGAAGGCGGCGAATATAGGTGTGTACTACAGTGCCGATGTTGGTGATCTTTGCAGGTGTATACTTGTAAACCTTGTAAACGTCGTGCAAGAGCTAGAGCTAAACAGTGTAGAATGCGTCCCCTCTTTATTTTGGCGGCGACGACGCTTTTCAGAACCCGCATTTAGCAGGGCAAATCGCTATGCTTTTAGATGCGGACAGTTCGGTGCTTTCCAGCTATGACTACTGCATAGAGGCTCATCCTTGCGCCGAGCTGGCCAACACGCGCTGCGTCTCTAAGGACGCCGAAAAGTCCTTCTCCTGTGACTGCAACAACTACTTTCGAAGAGAGAACAATCTGTCGGGTCCGTGTCTAACTCCACTCTGCGACAAGTTCGAAGTTCTGCGAGTCGCTGCGGGGGCGTTTGTCACAAACCTGACCCACGTCGACCAGTGGAACGTGACAGAAGGCTCCAGTTATTCTTGCCACTGCATTGGCTTCCGCACATTCGAGGATGGCACGTCCAACGCTACCATTCACTGTCTCGCTGACCACACCTGGAGCGGACCTCTTCACGAATGTTGTGAGCCGCTCTTTGCTGGTGCATACTATACATATAGAAATTATACGTACATGGCATTTTTGCACTAAACGGCATGGCTGAGTCGGCATAACGACGCGGAGACATATTTTAGTGGATAGAAGAACGACGGCTACACAAAATATGGCGTCAATGTCAACCACTTCATCATCAAAAACGGACAGTCAAATCGTTAGCAGGAAAGCAACAGCTGCTATGCTCAACACAGAAATTACTACAGAAGACGTAGATGGAAACTTACTAAATCTGACATCGAACCCACTGTCCTCAGATGACAGCAGTTTGGACACAAGCGCGCAATCTCTGAACACCAGCACGCTAGCTCTGCACACCAGTTCACCACCTCAGTTCAACTCTAGCGCGCAACCCCTGAACACCAGCACCCCACCACTGTACACTAGCGCGCAATCTCTGAACACCAGCGCCTCACCTCTGGACACAACCGTGCAACCTCTGTACACCAGCCTGCCAGCTCTGGACACCAGCGACCCACCTTTGGACAAGCTCGAAGATCAAACTTCCAGTGCAGACCTGGAACGTCTTGAAAGATCCACCCAGCTCGCTATTACAACTATGACTGACGTCACCACCGGCACTTTCAGCGGACCCAAAACAACGATGAAACCCAACCTGCAGCACCAGGAATCAGACATATCATCAAGCTTTAGCACAATGAGTTCAAATACGTCATCACGAAAAGACGAGATATTCCTTACTACTTCAATTCCAGTAGTATTGACTTGTCCACTCGGTTTCACACTAGTAGATGAAGACTCGTGCATCTCTGAACCGCAGGAGCCACGAGTATTCAAGGAGGCCAAGAAGCTGTGTACTAAGATGAATGCCAGTCTGCCATGGTTCGACACTTTCGACCAATGGCATCATTTCAAAGAGCATCTGTAAGCTGTGCTTTGTTTCATTTTGCTTGAGTACTTGTATTAGTGCTTGCAGTTGAACTAGCTATACTGGTTGTATCTATATTACTAAAGCACAATGTTTGTCTGTGTGCAACGCAGCGCGGAGAGTTGTGCTGGATGGATTGAGCTGAAATTTTGTATGAAGCTGCCGTGGGAAACTTCACCGTCATTTAAGGGCCGGATTTGCGATAGCTACCGTAATCCATGAGTTATGCAAATTTCGCATACGTGTTTGATCGAATTTGAGAATTCAGTGTCAATTCTGCTTGGGACATATGTAATCGACCGTGCTGATCACGAATATCACATCCGTTTTCCAGTGCGATACCGTAATCGCGAGATACGACGCATTGAATATGCAAATTGCGTTTCATCGAATTTGAGAATTCAGTGTCAAATCTGCTTGGGATATATGTAATCGACCGTGGCGATCACGAATCTGGCATTCGTTTTCCAAGCTGCTACAGTAATGACAAGATATAGCATTATCCTTTTCTACAGTAGTATGACTGTTTGTGGGTTCTGTCTGCAATGCAGCTTGAGCTGAAATTTTATATGAAGCTTGCTTGGCACATTTTACCATCAAAATAAGAGTGGCACTACTGTAGCTATCGTAATCCATGCGTTATGCAAATATAAATAAATTATATGATAATACAGCACATGTTATGCGTGCTTCTGACTTATCAGAAGTGTTTAAAAAACAGTTCCGTACAGATCAATGGTGTAGTGGTTATGATATCCGTTACTTTTCTGGAGGTCCTGGGATCAAACCTCTGCCATAAAAATACTTGTAACTTTTTTGTTTATAACTTTTTTGTTTTGCACGTGTTTATGCTATAAAAACTTTGAACTTTTTATTATTTTTTACTTTGTTTTACAGGTGTTAACGCTATAAAAACTTGTATTACACGCACATGCGCGCACGCACGCACGCGCGCGCGCGCGCACGCACATGGACATGGTACGCGCGCGCACGCACGCACGCACGCACGCACGCACGCACGCACGCACGCACGCACGCACGCACGCACGCACGCACGCACGCACGCACGCACGCACGCACGCACGCACGCACGCACGCACGCACGCACGCACGCACGCACGCACGCACGCACGCACGCACGCACGCACGCACGCACGCACGCACGCACGCACGCACGCACGCACGCACGCACGCACGAACGCACGCACGCACGCACGCAATCACGCACGCACGCACGCACGCACGCACGGACTCGTGAGTGGGCGCACGCACGCATGCGCGTGTAGGTATGTGTTAGCGTTTTAGTGGTGCGTTGTTTTAGTTTTTCTTGGCGTTGAGCACTGATCGTCGACGCATTAAACGTAATAAATGAAATATTGTGGTGCGTTTCGCCCGGTCCAATGGCCCAATGAACTTGGATTTCCCCGAAAAAGAAAACGGCTGAAAACAATTGATGCGTCCGATGAAAACTTTATTTTAGGCTTTGCTTAGGCTTAGTCCATACTTTGCTTAGGCTTATGCTTTGGCTTTGATTTGGCTTAGGCTTATGCTTCGCTTAGGCTTAGGCTTAGGCTTAGGCTTCGCTTAGGTTTCGGACGCAGCGGACGCGGACGCAACAATTGTGCTTTGTCAAAAAAAGACGACGTAAGGAAGACACAAGCTGAAGCCCGCCAAAAACCGCCCGCCCACGGCGCGCAGGAATGGAATCGGAAGCGTCGGACCGCGATCCTAGCTTAGACCAGGTCCAAAGGCCTTGCGCCTGCAGATCAAGGTGCATGAACACATGTGAGCAACCATGCGGACTACAAAAAAGCCAGTTATTATTAGCTGACTCTGAAGGGCTGATTAAAACAATTAGCCAACTGCCTATATGGAATTTATGGTGTGTCTGCTCAAGATGGTATAGTGCCTAATTTTTACTATCGAATGTAATGACTGGAGATGTAATGACGAAAGAATAAAGCGTTACAACAAAAAAGGTGAAATGTTTTTCTGTATTGCAGAAGTGCACTGGTTGCATTGGTTGACTTTGGCTTTTGCTGCAGCACTTTACAGATTCGTCATTGTTGTTTTTAAACTGAGCATTCACAGCATGTTTTTATGACACATTGTATTGATGATGAGTCACTACTGAGGACAGGAAAATATTGATACTGAATCACTTCTGAGCACGTTTTTGATGATGAATGACAAACGACAATAGAGATGAAAGGTTTCTCAGATATAGCAACAATCTCTGCCTATTCTCGCCCCCAACCCCCCATTGGTCATTGAGCTACTCGACCTTTGGGGTCCTCTGGGCGATAAACTATTTTTGGGCTCTCCCATTCTCTCCAGCCCCCCCCCCCCTGCATCGGTTCATGGTCTTCTTCGTGTGCGCGTTTTGTGCATGTTTCGGATTGTTCGTGTTGGGTTGCGAGAGCAAAACGTTTTTGAACATACAACACATAAACAGACACACCAAAAAGCCTATGCTCTCCCCCCCCCGCCACATAGCATCACCACAGAAAATAAAATAATACTTCTGCAATCGAGTCTCAGCTAGGGATGTGGAAAAAAAATTTTTAAATTAAAAGTTTTCTTTTTTAAAAAAAAAACTTTCTTTTTTTAAAAAAAAAAATTTTTTAATTAAAAAAAAAATTTCTTTTCCGAGTGGATATTTTGGTGTGCCAGGACCGCGGCATAACATTCACTCGTCATTTAACATAATATATGTGTTCAAAACTAGACTAGATGACACATTCTTGAGCTTGACAACAATCGTTGTGTCGACTTGTAATTGTTTATTACCGTACGCAACGTAAGCCCCTTTTGGCATTTCAGCTACAGACCCCTATTAGAATAACATCCAAGCCTAAGCCTAAGCGAATGTACCTACAGTGTGAAAGACCGCCGATTTCTCACGATAGAGGCAGTGAGTGGCAACCGCGTTAATTGTATAATGAATTCGCGATGAAGCCCAGTTGGGACGACGTGAAATGTCACTATACATAGGTATATAGACTGAATGTCACGGACGCGTACACCTTCTCACATACACTTAGTTCACTTTTTGCGGTCAAAAGCGCGCCCCAGCTCCGTGAGCCTTCTACCGCTCATTTGATTCGGATTTCATCTCTGCAACACAGCCAGCCGTCTTCCCCATTCATTTCACAGGCGAAAGCGATCCTTGGTGTGTAGAACGAGTAAGGCGCTATGTTAGAGTCCAAAAGACGCCTTAACATTCTCAACGAATACAGTTGGCTTTTGCGGTTCAAAGTGCGCCGTAATCTCCATAAGCTTCTACCGCTCATTTGATTCGGATTTCATCTCTGCAACGCTGCCAGCCGTATTGCCAGCTCATTTCACCGGCGAAAGCGATCCTTGGTGTGTAGAACGAGTAAGGTGCTATTTTAGAGTCCAAAAGACGCGTTACCATTCTCAACGAATACAGTTGGCTTTTGCGGTTCAAAGTGCGCCGTAATCTCCATAAGCTTCTATAGCTCATTTGATTCGGATTTCATCTCTGCAACGCTGCCAGCCGTATTGCCAGCTCATTTCACCGGCGAAAGCGATCCTTGGTGTGTAGAACGAGTAAGGTGCTATTTTAGAGTCCAAAAGACGCGTTAACATTCTCAACGAATACAGTTGGCTTTTGCGGTTCAAAGTGCGCCGTAATCTCCATAAGCTTCTATAGGTAGCTCATTTGATTCGGATTTCATCTCTGCAACGCTGCCAGCCGTATTGCCAGCTCATTTCACTGGCGAAAGCGATCCTTGGTGTGTAGAACGAGTAAGGTGCTATTTTAGAGTCCAAAAGACGCGTTAACATTCTCAACGAATACAGTTGGCTTTTGCGGTTCAAAGTGCGCCGTAATCTCCATAAGCTTCTATAGCTCATTTGATTCGGATTTCATCTCTGCAACGCTGCCAGCCGTATTGCCAGCTCATTTCACCGGCGAAAGCGATCCTTGGTGTGTAGAACGAGTAAGGTGCTATTTTAGAGTCCAAAAGACGCGTTAACATTCTCAACGAATACAGTTGGCTTTTGCGGTTCAAAGTGCGCCGTAATCTCCATAAGCTTCTATAGCTCATTTGATTCGGATTTCATCTCTGCAACGCTGCCAGCCGTATTGCCAGCTCATTTCACCGGCGAAAGCGATCCTTGGTGTGTAGAACGAGTAAGGTGCTATTTTAGAGTCCAAAAGACGCGTTAACATTCTCAACGAATACAGTTGGCTTTTGCGGTTCAAAGTGCGCCGTAACCTCCATGAGCGTTCTATAGCTCATTTGATTCGGATTTCATCTCAGCAACGCTGCCAGCCGTATTGCCGTATTGCCGACACGCACGCACCGTCACGCACGCACTGCACGCACGCACATCAACCCTATTGGGAAAATAGCGAGCCATGCCGATATTTTGCACTACAGCGTGAGCATGTACGTACACCGTACAATGTACCCGTTCGGGGAGCGGAAAGCGGGGGGCGTAGGCGAAACGCGTGCGTGCGCGCCTGCTTGCGATGGATGCGCGCGTGATGCGTGCGTGCATGCTGCGCTTGTGCTTGCCCAAAGACCATCGCCCAAAAGAATTCGTTCGCTTCCAACGACAGGACAGCCTACACCACAACACACAAGACGGGTTTAACCTACCCGAAACGATTTCACTTTCAACGAACCGTTCAGGACGCTAACACCAGCTAGCACACGCATTCCAGCATCTAGGCACGGGCGAGATTTGAGCTAGTCAAAAGGTGCAGTCGCGGTGCCCTTACAAGATCGGAAGTGTGGAGGGGGGGGGTAGGTATACAGAGAGAGAGAGAGGGGAATGGGAGACGCACGCACTGTAACTTTCATCGCAAGCTTCATGCCCATGAAATCCAGTGAAGATGCCGGTGGGGAAGAGGCGCTGCCGGCAGCAGAGGCACGCCGACTCCAAGACGTCCCGCTCGGCCGTGTCAAGCAAGCAGATGTCGGCGCAGCTTGTGAGCGGTCAGCGAGCGGCAAAACAACATAGAATGAGTTGCCATGCCAGTGTGGTGTGGCGGTCGAAAATATCTGCCCACGGAGATGCGCACCTGAACGAAAACACGTTTGCATGACGTCTCTTTTACGTACTGGAAGGGGCTGTGGGTTTGTCGCTGAACCTGCGCATTCTCAAATCGCACTTGTTACTATAAGTATAGGGGGGAGGGGAGGAGCACCCCAAGCCCATATCGTACAGCTTACCAAACCGCGAAATAATTTCAGATTAAAAAACCCCAATAATTTCAGATCATACGTAGATGCGACGCAGCCCACCTTCACTGTGTCGTCGTTGGCCGCAGCCGCAGCCCTTGCCGTGGCCGAGCCACACGGACAGGGGCGTCCCGTCCCGTCACAGAGCAGTCCTTGAAGAGGGAATCCACGTAGCGCAGCAGCTCACCTGCAGACACACACGTTGAATCAAACACACGCCACAGCCAAACACACACTCAGGAAGTCAGCCCAAGAATTTCCAGACCAAATCCGAAACCCCCCGCCGCCCCACCTCCAACCAAACTGAAATCGCCCTGTAATTCAAATTGCACACCGAAATCCCTACCAATCTTCTAACGCGCAGTGCGGCATGCTTGCTGCGAAATCCCCATGGCTAATTAGTCATTAGCGCACAGCAATATCCCCACCCCGTTTATTCAATGTCACCCGCGAAATTCCAACCATTAAGTACCGAGCAGTGGCTGATCAAGGTAAGGAATTTTATGTCGAAACATCAACTAAAACGCCCGTTTGGGAAACGCAAAAACAACCCGTGCACCATTGAAGGCGCTGCAATCTCCGCCCCTTACGTTCTCTTGCAATTGCAAACCAGTTTTTGAAAGCGTACAAAAGATCATACGGATACCTGTCCAGGGAGGGGATATAAGGGGGGGGGGGGGGTGTACGCTACCCTTTCCCGCCCGAAAGACTCATCGATTATCGGCATCAGAACCCAACCCCTCCCCCGAATTTCCTTTTTTTTGAAGCTTCAAGAAAAGTGATATCGCAATAATGGCAAAATACTGGCAGATCATATTTTGAGCATTACAACAAGTCGACTTAGACGTGCACAAGAACAAGTACTTCCGAAAATGGCGATTCATCCCTCACACTCACCCCCACACTCACCTATTCTCATGTCATCATGCTATGATGCATGCATACGATACTGTAAAATCGGTATTAAGCGACGAGATCGGGGCACAGGGCCAGGGGTCTTCTGAATGTGTGCGTGTCGTGTCGCGCAGTCAATCACTTGCTTTTGGCTAACACCAGGAAGAAAGACTATTTATTGAAATTTATTGAAAAATTGTTAAAATTATTGGAATTTATTTTCAAACGCAAATTCACTTGTGGTTGTGGGTCGCCACAAAAGGTGGATAAATTCAACGGAGACGCTTAAAACCGATTTTACAGTAAATAAAATTCTGACGTATACATCCATCCATCCTGACCTTGACTTGAACAATCCAGCCAAAAAGGTTCGACAGGAATGGCGCCGCAGCAGCTCTTCTTCTCGCCGACAGTACGACGACTCGACTCGGCAAGCAATTGGGGACACCCCCGCGTCGGCAACGCCACGTTTGCAATCAACAGCTCACACGAAGCAGCAATTCTACTTCAAAAACATTTTCAAAATATTCGCGCGAAACGCAACTCAAACAATCATAACCAACCAAAAGGTAGTGGGGAGCAGGGAAGAGGCCGCAAAAGAAAGCGGAGGACGTACAGTAAACGCCGTCTCGGTAAGTCACGAGGGAAGCGTACGCGGTGCGCTCGCGCGACAAAAAAAAAGTTTTTTTTTTTAATTAAAAAAAAATCGACCAACTTTTTTTTTTTAAAAAAGAAAATTTTTTTTTTAAAAAAGAAAAGTTAAAAAAAAAATTCTCATCCCTAGTCTCAGCGCATGTCTCCAATTTACGTCGTGGGTGTGTTGATATGAAATTTGTTTGAAACAGAGTGGGTGTTACAAGCAATTCTTTAGTATTCATGCAAATGCGTTGGTTGACATGCATTGGTTTTGGTTGACCTGCATTCCAACACTTTGCAGTTTCATCGTTGCAGTGCTTCATCATTGTACAAATGAGTATTCTCAACATTATTTTATTTCATGAGACAAATTGATGTTGAACCACTTTGGAGTACTTTGCAAGCAGGAGTCCTGAGTTGAAGCGGCTAGTAACTAGCTATACGACAAAACTTGTAAATGTAAAAGATTCAAAATTGATTTCCTTATTGAATGGGCACACCTTTCTCATGTGAAATGTTCAAGGAAACATTTTTCTTTAGGACAAAAACTGGCATAGCAAGCGCCTGGCTCTGGATGGTGGCTCAGGAAGAAATGACAGGATACAAGTGGGGAAATAACAATCAGTTCAACTTTACAGACTGGGCGCCTGGACATCCTTTTGTGCCCAACACTGAATATGCCTATTGCGGATTTGCGTCAAAGGAAAAGGTCTATTCATGGGTCACATCCTCCTGCTCGGCTCCTGACATCTATGTATTCTGCGTCACAAAACCAGTTGAAAGAGAAGCAGTTCTATCTATTGCAAAAACCACAACTTCAAAACTTCTACCAATCAAAACTAAGTCCGACATATTGGAAGTGACGTCTAAATCGATCACAGAAAGCCATGACATAATAAAAACAACCGTGGCACATAAGAGTGAAAGCCATGCACCCACAATGAAAAATATCGATCATTCAACTGCCAAAACAGTAGAAAAAGTCTGCCCTCCGGGATTCACTCTGGACGATCAAAAATGCTTTATTGCATCCCCAGATCCATTGATATTTGACCTAGCCACCAAATTCTGTGCAGAGCGAAACGCTACCTTGCCCTGGTTCTCTAACGACCGAGAATGGAGACACTTTAGACAGCAAATGTAAGTTTGCCCTTGTTGAAATGTAGTTTTATCTAGCGTTAAATTAACTACCGTAGTATGAAGTACAGTAGAAACTGCAGTAGTAACTACATTTGTGTTGAACCACATTTCCTTACATCTACAGCACTTCTGCTATGAGTAGGAAAAATAATTATTTCTTCAGGAAGAACATGAAGGTTGCGAGTTCTTGGCTCTGGATAAGACAGGACGAGTTGGCCGATGGATACGTTTGGGGGAACAGTCAGGGATTCGCGTTTGAACCAGAATGGGCCGCAACACACCCCAAGAAACCGAACGCCTTGAAACCGAACTGCGTCTATGTCGAGGCAGACTACAAGTGGGTCACCGATGACTGTAACAGGGATGAAGTCTACGTGCTGTGCGTCATGCCTTCTGAAAGGGCGCATGTTGTCACGCCCGCATGGGCTGTCAGACAAACATCGGAACCAAAAGAGTCGGAATTATCGTCTCAACATGAGCAGTACACCTCTGAGAAAATGCTAACTTCACAAAAGAAACACATTGACAGTGACTACACAACAAAGCCAAGTAAAACTGTGAAGCTTCCAGAGTCCAACAGCCAATTGACCCTACAGATGACAAGCTCTGGCCCTAACGTATCCACACAGACAAGTGAAATTGGAGCAATCCCTGAGTCTCAGACTGCCAGCGTTGACTACACCCCAAGGCAAAAAACTAAAATTGTGAAATTGGCATCCAAGGCACCTTCGACTGAACACGCCACATTTACTTATCCATCTGGCGAGCAATTGGTCGCAAAACCATCGAAGGAGTATTCAACAAGTGCACCAATGAGCACTCGACTAATCAAAGACGTAACAGTCAAAGGAACAGATTTGAGTCCGCCCAGGAAGTCGGAGTATGTCTGCCCTGAAGGATTTCTTCTAACCAATGACAACCTGTGCATCAAGGTTCACAATCCACCAAATGTGTTTGCCTTCGCCCTAGACTACTGTCAAAAGCTTAATGCAAGCTTGCCATGGTTCAAGAAAATGGAGAGCTGGACCCACTTCAAGCACGGATTGTAAGGTTTTCATTGTTATATGCAACTACAGTACCATGAATCCTCCAATAGTTACCCCTCGCCAATGATGGACCCCCCCCCCTCCATTACGACTCCCTTGTTTAGAGATCTTGAAATAATAGTGAACACCACTCTAGTAGGGGGCAAAAGTACCTCCTGATTTCCATCACAATAAACAATAATAAACAGTAGTCCACAATAAACAGGTAGGTACGTTTCTATGGTGTGTATACTGTACATAGCTACAGTGCAACCAGAAATGAATAACATGTCAGCTACTTTGAACCGTTTACCGCTTAAGGAACACACAAAAAAATTAATCGAAGCACTGGTCATTTTGACTGCTTTTCAATGTATAAATTTTAAGGTTGGAACAATAGTGCCCCCTATAGGCCTCATCCAGTAGTGGACCTCCTCCAACTCCAATAGTGCCCTTCAGGTACGGAGATGTTGGAAGATCTGTATAGTGCCGGGGGCACTCTTGGAGGATTTACCGTATATGTATTAACAGACTGTTAATAACAGTCAACATTATGGTGGTAGGTATCTGTTGTGTCACACTCTTTAGGGCTACTCTCTCGGAGATTCAGAGGGCGTGGCTGTTCGTTGTTGACAACAAAACCACGTCTTCGTTCAGTTGGGGAAATGGCCAAAGCATCGCGTTTCCACCTCCCTGGGCCGACAGCCATCCCGTCACTGAAGTTAAGGCTCGATGCACATACGCCGACAAGGCAGTCGATTTTACATGGGTCACAGCAGACTGTGTACATACCTCAGCTACAGTGGTTTGCGTTGGCAAGCCAGTCAAGCGTTTGACCCCACCACCACTAGTCGTGTCAGAGAAGCCAAAAGCTGGAACAATCCCAGGTCAAGCCCTGCTTGAGAAGCAACACACAACCGTCGAAACTACAGCTGCGGACACGCGATCTTCCAAACACACAAGAAAACTAATAGATCAGACAGGCGCTCCAGACGGTCTGACGCCAGAACTTTCTACATCCAGCAGCCAGCCCACTGAGCCGCCGCACTACTGCATCCTACCGGACCACTTAACGCTCGATAATATGGGAGCGGCTACAAAGCGTTCCGTTCCCCTGAAAAGAATGTATGCTGAAAATAGTTCCCTGACACTAGACTGTGCCTCAGGTTACAAATTCAGTGGGACGAATGTCACAAAAGTCTCGTACAACTGCACCAAGTCTGAGCACCAATGGCTGCTCGACTCAAACGACGCCAAGTGTGTACTGGTGCAGTGCCAGGTCCCAGTGGTCGACGAACGCTTCCTAAGCACAAAAACTATTCACTCCATCAAAACGCACCCAGCTGGTTTCATGCTTGGCGACATCTTTACCTTGGAATGTCAGTCGGGCTCTCACCTGAAGTTCAACCCTGACTCAAAGCGGCTGGTCTGGTTCTGTGCCCTAGATGGTACCTGGAACTATTTTGTGAATGACACGTGTATAAAGGACGAGCCTAGTCCAACTACAAGTGCAAAGACCCCAGTTGTTGCAGTTCATGCGACAGGGCACACAACTGCCGAGGAAAGTGTTGAAATTAGTACTACTGAACTCAAGCCACTGACCATGGTCATCAGAAGCAGTTTCCATTCATTGACAACGACGCCTGAAGGTAGAACTTACACGACACACACGGCGCACAGCGAAATGGCTGCTGTAACGACGATGTCAACCCAATTGGTTCTGAGTTCTGCGACAGACGCGACCAGTCCAGAGCGTGAACTGGGTAACACAAACGTTGCGAACCTGGAGTCGTCAATGGCGCCTCTCACAGTGAAATCGCAGAGCACCGCAAGGGTCCATCTGAAGATCTCGTCTCCAGTCAGCGTCGCCGTCAGCGCATTGTCGCCAATCGCGGAACTTCCTGAGGAGACCACGACAGTTGGTGACGAAGTGGCGACCATCCGCGAAAAGCAGACGACGCACAGGAAGCCGAGCACCGGGGAAGCTGATGCACACGAGACATCCGAAAATTTGTTGACCACCTCAGAGCGAGGAGAGACGGTCCGCCCCCTTACTGAGGTCACAACGAGCACGGCTGAGACTCTCCCATCCAAGAAAATCGTGCAGCACAGCAAGAGCAGCACAGCTTCTACCACCGCTGCCCAAGTTTCCTCCAAAACAAGCCCAACTGCAACGTCTCCAATTACAACAGCTAAAACAACAACAACAACGATGACATCATCGACCAGAACAACAACAACAACAACAACAACAACAACAACAACAACAACAACAACAACGACTACTCCAAAATTGACAGCTGCGGAATTTTTGCAAACACGTGTGTCTCTGCTGCACATTTGTCTGCATTTCACTATCGTCATGCGGCTCCTTTCAGTCATGTCGCCCCTGAATCCGCTGGAGGAACTGGTCGTTCACAAAGACGAACACGGAAAATTCATGCCAACGGTGAGTGAACGCACACTGCCCATCATATCTGATTGTCACCAAAAAGTCTGAAGCCCTTTTTTTTGTTTTTTAATTTAATTAAAAAAGTCAAACTACTTATAACACTTTTTTAACTCATTAAAAAGTCTACCGACTTATTGAACAGTATTTTAATAAATTAGAAAGTCCTCTGTTACTTTTTTAATTAAAAAAAATTCACTTTCATTAAAAATATTTTGTAATGTAAAAGGTATTTTTTTTAATTATGTATGTATTTTTTTTAATTGCATAGCCATTGTCCCCAAATGAACCACTAGAAAGAGGCATGGCTCGTCTGAGAGGCTCAGACTGATCGTCCTCGAACATGTTGCCATCCTCCATCAGCAGCTGGTCAACCACAAACGCGTCTGAATCCACACTTTTCAGCTACTAATGGATTCCAGTTGGTGTTTGTATAGCAGGTTCACACAACGATGCGCTTCTCTAAGTATTAGATAATTGGAATTTAGTAGGCGGCTTGCTATTGTGAGAGAGTTTGAACATCTCCCGCAGGTGGGAAATCACTGAAATTGCAGCAAAAATTGAGCGATACATCATTTGAGCGACAATCTGAATGCAGTGTCAAACTTCTTTGTACTATTTCGTCAAACTACTTATTCGAAGACTTCGTTCAGGGGCAACTCCGACAGCAATTCATGCAAAGATTTATAGTAAAAAAATACTTTTTTAAGTGTGTTGTTAAAAAGTGTTAAAAAAGTATTTTAAATACTTATTTAACTTATCTTGTTTTAATTAAAAAAGTCAAAGGACTTATTTAACAGTTTTTAATTAAAAAAGTATTAAAAATTAAAAATATTAATTAAATTAAAAAACACTTTTTGTTTTTTTTTTGACTGTACTTAAAAAACTATTTTGACTTTATTTATTTGTTAACTTTTTGTTTTTGGTGACATCGCTAGTATAGGTACATTATTCGCCTGAAAGGCAAATGTATTGCACAACTCAACCGTTTTCAGCCGCTGAACCCCACAGAGCGGTTCGTCGCAACGGCTGCGCAATCAATGGGCTGCCTCTTTTTGGTCATCAGCTTGAGTGCAGTCTGCATTCTCTACATCGTCTTCCGGTGAAACCCTTTCCACAATTTGAACGAAATGCCTTGAATATTTTGCATGATTTGCTGCAGTTCCAACTCGCCCGAATCGATCATCATCGTCAATCAAGACGTGGCGTTCCTCCTGGCCCACCTGCTCGTACTCACCTTGCGAGAACCGGCGATGTATCCAGGGGGAATAGATGAAGTCTGTCGCCGTCTTCTACGTTTTCAACAAAATCATTTTGAATGGAGTTCAGAGCCTGTGCTACTGGGTGGGGGTGGCACTGCACTACTTCTTCGCCTGCGGATACGTGTTCATGCTTCTCGAGTCAATCCAAGTGCTCGCCGTCGTCGGTAACGTCATCCCAAGAGGAGGCTGCTTCCCCTGGCGATGGAATGTAGCAATAGGCTGGGGTGAGCTATTTTGATCCGTTCTTGTTCTCTTCACCTCTTGCAGCGATTCTTGCAGGAGCGCCACTGATCTGGGTCATCGTCACCGCCCAGTTCGTCGGGAGCGAGTACAGTACGACCTGGACCTGCTGGGGCGTGTTCGACGGCGCCCTGTCATGGGCCATGTGGATCCCCATGGTCGTGATCGCCCTCGTCATCCTGATCATCGTCGAGGCGGGCGGCCTGCTCGCGCGCGAGTGGGCTCCCTTCCCCATGCAATTTCGGGACATTCGGCAGCGCTGCACCGGACAGTGAGCGCTCGTTTCTGTCGCTGAGCGTCAGCTTGACAGAGCGAACACTTGTTTAGCATCTCGCGCGCCACGCTCCCGCAGACGCTCACCCTCCACTGCATGTCCCACGTCATCGGCCTGGCCGCTGTCTATTACAAGTTCATGGCCTTCTACTCCGCCTGCCTTCTTATCAACGTCGTCAACGGCCTAGCGGTCTTCTTTTTCCATACCACCATGGACATAAAGGTTGTTCGTGTAGCCTGGGAACTTTCAATTCGTTGTGCGCGTGTGATTCGCTTCGCGTTTTCAGATCCGCAAGTTCGTCCACAGCGTCTGCCGAATCTTGTGGAACGCGCTGACGCTGCAGGGCCTCAGGAAGCGCAACCAGGTGGCGCCTGACTCAGTAGCGGCCGTCAACCACGACGACAAGAAGGAGGCGGTGGAGATGAACGACATCCCAGGCCCCAGTTCAAAGCAGGATTGACCCAAGTTTGTCTGAGAGCCCATTCCTACATATTTTCATTACCAACCCGTCCTTACATACTTGTCGCGCATCTTCCAGTCGTGCGTGTGTAGACAGTAGCCAACCTTTGTGTCGTGGCCGAGTAAGTCCAACTCCATCCATTTTTTGTGTGATCTTTTATTATTATTTATTGGTGTTTATTTCTTAGTGTGATCTTTTATTGGAGGGGGGTCCACTATTGGAGAGGGGCACCATTGGAGGATTTACGGTAACATACCTACGGTAAATAGTAAATACTGTTAGGCTATGGCCAAACTTGGTTGTGTTTTCTAATACAAATGCTATGTTTAAAGCTGTTTAAATTTACATTTTCTTGTATTTATCAAGGTAAAGTAATGGTCTGCGAAATAAAAATGCGTCATATCACTCTTAGTATGCGTCAATTCAATCTTTACAAAACGCTACGTCTCTCCAATGTTGAATGCCTTTCGTCGCCACTGCGTCGCCTGCTTAAGCATACAGACCTTACGCACGTGTGTTTGTCGTTCACGTTCAAATATATGCGATTGTCTATTTGTTGGCATGAATTTGTCGGTATTGTGTATCACTATTAGAATTGTGCATGGCTCGTTGGTGTGTGACTGATGCTCCGTGGTACAGTGTTGCCTTTGCATGATTGCATCACATACCGTAAACCCTATAATTAGCCCCCGGGGGGTAATTTTTTCGTTCGAGCTGTAGGAGGGTGTATAATTATAGCGGGGGGGGGGGGCCTAATTACCGGGGGGGGGCTTATAAACTGGAAGTGTCGATGAGTGGGAAGATGTGTGGGGAAAAAGGCGCGTGGAGGCGACTTTTAACGGAAAAAGGCGCTGTGCAGACACGTTGGTACACTCTAACACACTCTCACACAGTCTCACATACACATACGTGTACAGACACACACACATACGCGACCATACATACACCCAGACATGGAAACATGTGCCTTTCAGACAATGGTACCATTTAGGGAGGGGGTGTAATTATAGGGGGGGGGGGCTTATTAACTCAAAGTGGTCTTGGGAGGGTGTATTATTATAGGGGGGGGGCTAATTATAGGGGGGGATAATTATAGGGTTTACGGTATTCTCATTTTTTGCAGCCGCCTGCAAATTTTTCCTTAATAAATAATTATTTAAAATTTTTAAAAGTAAAAAATTAAATAAGTAGTTATCTGCAATATTTGTTTAACAATTTTTTTAAGCACACACTTAAACAAAATTTTTTTAATAGACTTTTCAAGTAGTTCATGACAATTTTCTTTTCCATTGCTTAGTGGTGTTCATTTTGTCTATCTCTACCACCATATCATCATTGGCATTTTGTTGCCATCAAATTTATTGTCTTTTCTTTCAGTCCTGTCACACTCGTTGGAGGTTGTGTTCATTTGTAATCATTTCAGTAAGTTTTTAGAACGGGCAGCCGCATGGCGTAGTGGTAAAAAACCGGCCTCATGCGCGCAAGGTCCTGGGTTCGATTCTTTGAAGGCGCCACTATATTGAGAACTTCCCTTTCCATGGATTTTCTCGCGCCATCGCTGCCCTAGATTACAGATGGTGTTCTTCCGAAAGTCTACAGCTAATTATACGGCTGTAGACGGGAAAGCGTCATGGAGATGGGTAGGCTATATGGGCCATTGACGGCCTCCTAGCGTCGCCCCAAATCCAACAACAAGTTTTAGAATGGACTCATCCATTGCAAACATTGGAATGGAGCGATTCATCACGTACGAGAGCTTGTGTTGTGTGTGTATGTGCATAACAAATTTCAATGGTTGGGGCAGAGTCGTAAAAGCAGAAGGAGAGCGCAACCCACTCAATAGCGTAGTTTAACCATTCTGGCGACGAGTCGCACGCACGCACGTACTTACATCGGTTACCACGGTTCGCCTTTTTGGCTTGACGGATCAGGCTGAATTTTTTTTTGAGCATTCTTAGGACCAATTTGGAGATACACCTTTTTAAGATGTATTCCAATAATTTTAAAAACCATTTAAAAAAATAATATTTCTGCGTCTGGGAGCAAAATTTCTGGGTCCTCGAGCAAAATTTCTGGGAAAATACATGCATAAGGACAGCGTCCAATCTGGGAGAAAAATTTCTGGGGTTGGGACTTGGGAGCAAAATTTTTGGGTCCTCGAGCAAAATTTCTGGGAAAACACATGCTTAAGGATGGGGCCCAATCTGGGTCTAGGAGCAAAATTTCTTGGTCCCGAAGCAAAATTTCTGGGTAAATCTGGGAAAACGCATGGTTAAGGATAGGACCCGGACGTGTCCAAATCTCTGGGAGCGACATTTTTTTTTGCGGAAAATTTTTTGCTGACAGTCGCGTTATTTTCCGCAAAAATCTGAAAGGTATGCTAGTGCGTTCGCCAGTACGCGCGTCGGTCCCACTAGCCACAAGCTGCTGTGTACAGTCCGTTTAGTCCGATCTGTGCAACTGTTCTCGCGCATGTACATAGAGGGGATCAGGAAAAAAGTCACCTGCGTCTCTAATAGCGCCCCATACCCTCTAGCGAAGCAGCAGCGCGTTTTGTTACATGCCTTGTCGAAACAGCGCGTCGACCAGTTCGACCAAAATGCGCCTAAAAAATTTTGCATTGTTGGCAGCGAGACAAATAGTTGCTGCTGCTCTAGTTGCCACTGGGGCGCATTACACATGATTGAAGCAGAGACCTACTGAAGCTGAGCCACAGTTGCACTGAAACAACAAGCAACCGTTCAAATGAGATGTAACGAACCTTGTTGTTGCCAAACGCATGTGTACGATAGTTCGTGAGCGATTGCGCGCGTGACGTACGTGACAAACAGCTATTTGTCAGTGTCACACATTCCTACAGTCACCTGCAAATAGATGCATGCCAGCAAAAATGGGGTAAACGGTTTTATTGCAAGTACATATTATTATTAGCATATTTAGTTTTAGCATTTTGCTTTATATTATTAGCAGCTTTATTCGCAAAGCAAAGTCAGTGCATTGACAGTGTAGTAATGTATTTAAACAAGCTCGCTTCAAAAAGCACTTCATTTGAATTTGTTGCCTTTCATTCGAAATTTCGATGCTTTGGCAGGGACATACCTATAAGCGGGTCTGGAAGATTGGGGGGGGGGGGGGCGGTGTCAGGGGCAAAAAGTGGGGGTTGCTGGCTTCTACTTCTACTTTTGGTCAAAAATGTGTATAAATAGCCTCTAAATGTGTTGTGTTTTACGTTTTATGGTCATATAACACTGACAAGCACTGAAATACACCAACATTTACTCACTTTTATCGTTTTAGACAAGGTGAAATCTCGGGAAAATTCTTGGGCGGGAGTGGGTGTTGGAGAAAAGTGTGGTTGGCAGTGGCGTAGCCAGGATTTGGATTTGGGAGGGGCAAGACTGAGATTTGTGTCTAATCGGGAATAGGGGTACCCCTTTGGAAAAATCGGGTCTCTGATAATTTTGGGTGGGGCAAACGCCCCCCCCCCCCTGGCTATGCCACTGGTGGTAGGCCCCCCAACCTTCACAGTTGCAGTGCAGGTATGGGCAGGGATTGGACGGTGTTTGACTTCCTGGATTTCTTTAGCAGTGCCGATTCACAATGCCCCGTTATTGTCTCCTTCGTTCAAAATGTACTATTGTTACTTGCATTGCAAAATGCTACCCGCCTTGCTTCTGAAAGCCACACACACAGGAATGCACTGTTCCTGGGTGGCTGGACCGACGCGATACTGGCGATTGGCAAACGCACTAGCAGAGCCTTTCAGCCAACGATTCTTTGATTATTCTCTTTAACTTGTTTTTAAAGAAGTGGTTCAGTTCTCAGAAGTCAGCCGTTTTCTTAGTTTGAAAGTTTGACCAAATAGCAATTGCATCATTGGTCCCAAGATGTCGATGTTCATATCTAGGTACTGCAAAACGGTGTCGCACATCATACATATCAATGAACCTGTCAATAGTACAAGAATTTTGGGCTCGTCTGAAGTTTTAAATTTGTCAAACACTGATCAAAGCCATGCTCTTTTTTGAACTGGTTGTGATACACCTTCAATGCAGAGAAGAAGTTCAAGCATTCCTGCGAAAATGCTGATCCAAAAGAGTAAACTGCAGCAGCTAAGACTCAACCATGAGTGAATGGTCAATTGCAATGGCACAGTGCTTCAGCACGCGTCATTGAAAAGTTGAGAAAAAATTTTCGCATGGCGTGATGGGAGTTGAACCCAGTGTGCTACTGCTACACTACACGCGCACGCAAACTCCTCCACAGCATTCGAAAAAATTTATGTTTCGCAAAAGTTTCACTCTCAGATTTAGATGCGTCTGGGTCCTATCCATAAACATGTGATTTCCCAGATTTGACACAGAAATTTTGCTCTCAGATCCAGAAATTTTCCTCCCAGATTGGGACACATCTGGGTCCCATCACCATGCGTTTTCCCAGAATTTTGCTCTCGACCCCAGACCCAGAAATTTTCTTGCCAGATCGGGACATGCATGGGTCCTATCCTTAACCATGCGTCTTCCCAGATTTGACCCAGAAATTTTGCTCTCAGAATCAGAAATTTTTCTCCCAAATTGAACACGTCTGGGTCATATCCTTAACCATGTGTTTTCCCAGATTTACACAGAAATTTTGCTTGCTGACCCAGAAATATTCTTTTTATCTATTTCTTTTTTTAATTTTTAAAACTAAGTATATGCAGATTAGTAAAAAGAATGCTCAAAAAATTTCAGCCTGATGTATCAAGCCAGAAAGGAGAACTGGTCGGTAACAGACGACCGGACGAATGGACGGACGGACCCTTCCAAATTTTTCTGTCCATATAAAGGGTGTTTTTTTTTTAATTATCACATTTCTTTTTTGAATAACTTTCGTTTCCTTTGTCGGATTGTTATGAAATTTGGAACACTTATACTCAAGACTTTGGGATTTTGTCTGAAAAAAAAATCGTCGGATTCGGTTGAGGATTCCGAGAGTTATGGCGCTCCAAATCAGATGTCGCTTTTTGGGCAGATTTTACGTGGCGAACAACCTGGTCCATTGGGTTGGTATGAGGTGGGGAGGGCGGATGGAGAGGGGTCGGTTTCAGTCGAGCAGCAGCAGAGAATACTGTGCGCCGACCGTATTAGACGAGCTGCGCCAGCCAAAAGCAAAGTTTGGCGTTTGAAATTTGGCATACAGTACTGGATAGTTACGATTCAAACGATTTAGTTTGTAAAATCTGCCCAGAAGCGACATCTGATTTGGAGCGCCATAACTCTCGGAATCCTCAATCGAATTCGACGATTCTTTTTTCAGACAAAATCCCAAAGTCTTGAGTATAAGTGTTCCAAATTTTATAACAATCCGACAAAGAAAACATAAGTTATTCAAAAAAGAAATGTGATAATTAAAAAAAAACACCCTTTATGAACTTGACGCGCTGACGCGCAGAGAAAAAAAATATTGGGCCGGTCTACCAATATGTACATGTTTGTGTATTTTACGCATTTCACATAGCAGGTGGATTCTGCTTGCGTGGCTTCTGGCGCGCTGTTACGCAGTGCCATCAGAAGTTGGCAAGCAGCCTGAGGTGCTGTCTGTGCCGGGAGCGCAAACTGCGTGTGGCGGCGCCAACGCTGCAGTCTACAAATTGATTATAAACCAGCAGAAGAAAGTGGTTGAACGCTTCTGTCGCAAGATTGAACCAGCCTCCTGCCTGGTTCGTCGGTCATATTGCATTTGACATTGACACATCACATAGGTATGTACATTGCGCATCCATGACCAAAGCAGACTACATGCAGTGCACAATGTGTACTACACGTTTTGGCCTGTGACCTTGGCACGGTCACACTGCCCTTCATGTAGGTAGCGATCTCAGTAAAAAAATCTGCAAGCTCTTTTAATTTAATTTTTTAATTTTTAAATAAGTGAAAATACCTTTTATTTAATTTCTAAAAAGTGCTGAAAATTATTTATTTATTTAATTTACTTAATTGTTTTTTACTGTGCTTAATTCAGCTCTAGCCATTTTGTTGATCTACAATCTAAGTTGCATTGGGCGACTGAGATTTGGAATAAGATCTAGTGATTGCAATATTTTGAAAATATTGTCTATCTATAGTGAGCGATCTGGGTCATTGGTTTTATCTGTGTGGCTCCCTACTGTGTAGGTTGGTGGTGCTGCAACAATCGTTGAAAGAAAGGAATCAATGACATGCAATTGTTAAACTGTCAGAGATGAGAGATACAAATCATTCAATTTCATGTAGTGTATTCAGCAATGATGGGTATAACAGACATGTGTGTGTGTGCAGTGAAGAGTTAGTCGGGCTGTCGACTTCATTTTCTAAAGCTTTTTTTTGTTTTTAACACACTTAAAAAAGTATTTTCCCTTTTTAATTTTTAACTTTTTGTTTTTACTGACATTGCTCCATGTAGGCGTCGGTGCCCTGCGACGATGGCAATGACGACGATGGCAAAGATGCGTTCATCATTGACATACCTAACAACGCTGAGGTTTGTTCCACTACTGCACACTCAAGGCTTGCACACAAGGCATACAGCGGACAACACACACCTTGTCTACATAGGGATTGTCTTCGTACACGGTATACTTACTTACCCATGCACGTGCACTGTAGGTACAGTGTAAAGTTATGCCAATCGTGTTGTCGCTACCGAAGTAGTCATCATGTATCGAATACTACAGCAGTAACCAAACACGATCGCGCGCTGCGATCACGCACGCACGCAGGCACGCTCAATCATTCAGTGCCATTCAGAGAAGTCACGTGTGCCAGAGAAGCGCCGTCTTACAAATGGAGAGCTGCGCGACGCAAAAGAATATTGCACTCGTGGAGCTTTCTGCCCGTCAGCGTTTGAAGTCACTCAAGTTTGACAAGAGGTGAATGCAAATTCCAGAGCACACTTCTAGTTTGGAACAAACTATGGCTAACTAAGTTTGGTACATTTTCTTTATAAAAATGTTATGTACCATAGGGTGTGTGATTTACGAAAGCAATTTTCATTACCGTAAACCGTAAATTAGCCACCTTTTTCAGCCCCCTCTTAAACTTTCACCCCCTCCCCGTCCCAAAGAGCACTTTGAGTTTATTAGCCCCCTCCCTCCCTCCCTACACCCCTATCTACAGACGATGGTCCCTACACCCCTACCATCGTCTGAAAGGCAAATTTTTCTGATCTGAGTGTATGTACAGGGTGGGCCACTGTAAACTTTGTTTGTTTGTTGTTTGTTGGTGTGTGGGCCGCTTCTATGATCGAGGGGCCTCCCTCTGGTCACAATCGACTGCTGCTTGTGAGAGATGAGACCGAGTCAGCCCGATCCTGGGGGGCTGGCTCCCCTAACGGGCCGGAATTGTCACTGCCGCCGGGTTGGTTTCGCTGGCCGGCAGCTCGAGGGACGCCCAGGACATACAGCACCCAGAGGAGACCAACCTGCTGTCCAGACGGCTCCGACCATGTCCCAGCACACAAATGACGTCATTCGGTCTGAGGCAGGCATAGTGGCCACGAGGGCCGCCACAGACACAGAAGAAGAACGCCACAAATGTTCTACGGCAAGGATGACCAGAGAAAAATCCACTGAAAGGGATAGTTCTCAATAGTGGGCCCTCGAGAATTGAACCCAGGAGCTTGCGATCATGAGTTTACAGTGTTCTGACACTGTAAACTTCGAACGTTTGATCGCTAATTTCTCTGTGTTTTTTCTTTAAAACACCGCTCAACGCGCTTTGCGCCAACAAAGCTCCACACACCTCGACTCTTCCAGTTTATTGGCCCCACCCCCTTCATTTAGCCCTCTCCCCTATAATTACAATCCTTCCTACGGCTCGAACGAAACAATTACCATGCCCGAGGCGCTAATCATAGGCTTTATGGTAGTTGGTATGAATCTAATCATTGCCCACGCTGGCATATGTACCTACAGTTAGTTAGTGTAGTTGGTTATGAATCGTCCACGCTTGCAGATAGCAGATCTGGCCAGTTCTGGGCGCGCATCTGTTTGGCCGTGGAGAGAAAGGCGTATTGGAAGAGCGACGTGAAGGAGCCCTGTGCCTCCGACTACCGCCAGTACGCCTTCGACATGGAAGCTGCGCCGCTCATCGGCGCGGCCATCGCCATCCCAGTCGGGGTCGGTGTGGGCGTCGGCGTCCCCCTCAGTCTCTTCTGTGAGTTGAATCTGAAAGTGAGCTGTACAAGTACCTACCTTGTACGGCTTTTGCATTCGCTGACCCAATTTCTCTTGCTTGGCGATCAGCATGGCTCCACTCCAGGTTTTGGAGAGTGCTGCCAACCGCTCAAGTCGCTGCCACTAACTCCAGGTGCGACAACATACCAAGCAGTGTACAGCGAAGAATTGTTGGACGGCCAATACGTTGAAAACACAGAAGGAAGGATTAACTGTAAGTCATTCGTACACTATTGTCCAAAAAACTCGCAACGACGTCGGTGCGACGTCGGCCGAAACCGACGTCGCCCGACGAGGCGGCACCCCTTTTAATTTGTCTCCATTGTCTACGCGGCGCCGCTCGCTAGGGAGTAAAAATTTAGGGCGAGGGGGGGGGGGGGGGTGGGGGTCATGGGAGGAACAGCGCGCGGTGCAGCGCAGCTCCGCCTAGCGCAAGGCTCCACACGGGTTGTGTAGCGGACGCTGTTAGTCTCACCGATATACCTACGATTACGCAGCCAACATCATACCATTTGACACATTTTGACACATTTGATGCATTTGGCGTATGCGCGACGTCACCTGTCCGTCGACTGTGGACTGGCGGGTAGGCTCCTTTCAACTTCCTGAATCCTGCGCCTTTTCAGTTTTGCAGTTTTTTGTTTGTCCGACACAAGGAGCGCGAGAACATTGTATGCACAACGTAGAGTGATACACAATGTAGAGTGAGCACAGTACACAGGTGATCGCGACGCGGCACAGCACAAGACGCGCGCAAGACGCGCGTGCTTCATGTCGTGTGCTCCGTGTGTGAAAGCGTGCTTACTTCTATGGGGTGTGGTGCGTTGGCGTGGTCAGACGACACTTTTATGAACTGGCCACGCGCTGTGATTTATGATCTGGTAATCTTGAGCATCTCGAGCTTGCGAAACACTTCTCGAACTCGTGCAACCGTCACAAGCACCGTGGTCCAATCCTTGCGTGTTGCGTTACGGACCGCCACGTGGACAGGTCCGAATGCGCTAGTGGGCAGAAGCGGCGCCAGCGTTTGCTGCCCCCGCTTCGCCTCCCAGCCAGCAAGTCGGCGGCAGCGCCCAGCCCCTTTGAGGAGCCGTGCAGCGGACAGTCCGCGCGCGTGTGTGCTCTCAGCAGAGGTTGCAAAGAGAACGCCGGGTCTCACATCAATAATAGAAAGCGCAGCCTTTGACCTCGGGCGCCCTTTGGCCAGCGATCTGTCTGCTCCATAGCGGCGCCGCTGGCCTTTGGCTAGCCGCTACCCAACCCGTGTGCGAGCCTGGGCGGAGCTGCGCTGCACCGCGCACTGTCCCTTCCTATACCCCCCCCCCCCTCTTCGCCCCCTCTCGCCAATGTTTACTCACTAGCGAGCGGCGCCGCGTAGACAATGGAGGCGCAAATTAAAAGGAGTGCCGCCTCGTTGGGCGACGTCGGTTTCGACCGACGTCGCACCGACGTCGTTGCGAGTTTTTTGGACAATAGTGTAAGTATCCGTGATAACGTGGGTGCTGTTACACCGCAGGCTCCTAGCGAAAGTGTCGTATTTATCTGTACCGCGTCTCAGTGGATAGTTGTTGATTTCTTTGGGGATACAAAAGTGCCTCTTGCCGTTGGATGCACTTAAGTGATTTGTAGTTCATAATCGATAACGTTGCTCAGATTTGGCGCCTTGTAAAAATGTGTGAATCGTCACAGAACTGTACAAGTCAGCGTTTTTCCATTGGCGCACAGCTGCAGAGATCAGCAAGAATACATCGACTTGTGATATTGGTTGTCTTTTTTCGATTGGACGTTGTAGACTTCATGGAACTTATTACTATCACGCCTGTAGAATCGGTAAAATAGCCGCGCAAGCGTTCATGATGCATACGACGTTGTTACTGTCTCATTTTGTTTACTTGTGTATATTTTCCTTCTCTCTTCAGTTGAACAAGGGGAACTTAGTCAGCGTACAGCCCTACTACATGTGACAACTTGTTCAATGCTGTTACTGCCACTATGGGCTCTACAGGAAGCGACTTACATGGCGAAATATACCTTAGTGACACATATGTATATGTCGTAGGGGGAGAAGAGGAATCCCGGGAGAAGAGGAATCCCTGATCTCCCGGGGAGAGACGGAATACCCTTATCTTGGTAGTTGATCCACGCGCGTGGCTGCCAGCCCTTCCGTCTTTCGCCGTCCTCCTCGCTCTTCTGTCCACCTGCCATATACCGGTCAGTACTAATCTATTCTTTGGGTATGTTGACGGCGTGCTGCTTCTGAGTGCACGGCCGTTATGACAGTGCCAGCTGCCAGCCGCAGTTGAAATCGTCGCCTTCTCGACATCCAAAGCAAAGCACGGTCATGTCGCGCGGCAGGTGTTGCTGCGGGCGGTCGTCGACAAGGGGCTCTTGGGACACAACATTGTCTCTACTGACTCTTTGACCATGCGCGAGTCACGATCAGTGAGCATTGTCTGATAAGCATCGCCTAAACGTCCGTCGGCCTCCAAAGTAGCTAAGGAATCCTACTGCCCGAGCGCGGATGGACTGGACTCAACCGTGCTATGACACAATGGAGTCGTTTATCAAAACGTTCGCTGTTGTTGTTCGGTGAACACACACTCAGACTGAGCCCATTTGTTGCATTTTTCAACGGACGTTAATTCGACGTCCATCTAATTAATTGCGTCGCGTCCATCTAATTTAACGACACGTCCATCTAATTTGCGCAATTGACGATACGTCCATCTAATTGTTGGTACGTCCATCTAATGTGACTACACGTCCATCTAATTGGATGACACATCCATCTAATTTGTCCAATTGATGACACGTCCATCTAATATATGACGATGCGTCCAACTATTCTGACGACCACGTGTATCGAAAAAAAAGTGAGCTACCAGTGGCCGCTGGACAGCAATCGTCAAGCAGCGAACAGCAACGCATGCTCAGGTATCAGGGGGAGAGAACCGCAAAGCGGCGGGCGGGTCTATCTAAGATGACGATATGTTGATCCAACCATGTAATAAGGCAGCACCGAACAGGGGCACAGGGGCAGACAAGCGGCGGGCGCGCCAGGGGCGGGCCATCGTTTGATGACAACAGACTTCATATCTGTTCAGTCAAGCACGAGTAGAAGCTTGCTGAGACGCTCGCGTTGCTGTTTCGCCTTGCAGTCTCTTATATGGAGCAAGTGCCCAGAGGGGAGTCCAGCAGGTCTGACAACGAGGTGCGAGAGCCCCAAAGCAAGCGTCGCCCCCAACGTCGTCTGCGTGCGTGTTCGACCGCCGTTTCCCCATGGCCGAGCTAGCCCTTGACTGGCTCAGGTGCCTGCCCGACTTCGGCAAGCACGTGGGCAAAGCAAGAAGGCGCACCCTGCGCTGCAAGGCTGGCAAAGCGACGTCGCGCTATGGCGCGCAGTGTCTGCCCCTTGCGTATCTCATGTTCCACGCTGAGTCTGCGGCAGTCTCTCGCTTCGTGCACAATCTCCACCACCATGAAAGGTCTCTGAGCCGCCGCTGAGCACTGCTGAGCACCGTTGAATCGCTTGTAGACGGACGTGTCACACAAATTAGACGGACGTGTTATGCAAATTAGATAGACGTAAAATCAGAATTAGATGGACGCGTATTCAAAATTAGATGGACGTTTCACTCATATTAGATGGACGTAAAATCAGAATTAGATGGACGCGTATTCTAAATTAGATGGACGTGTCACGCATATTAGATGGACGCTTCACTCATATTAGATGGACGTAAATTCAAAATTAGATGGACGTGTCACGCATTTTAGATGGACGTGCACGCCAAATTAGCTGGACGTAAATATTATCCCCTTTTTCAACCGCCACTTCAGCACACTTGTAGCGCGCGGGCAGGGAGGGAGGGAGGGAGCATCCAAGGAGCGCAGCAGCTGCGCGCGGCGTAGATGATCTAAAGGCCGATTTACAGCCGCCGGACCCGGACCCGGTCACGGACTCGGACCCGGCCCCGGACTCGGACACGGAGTCCGTCGGTCAAAAGGCGCGTTTACAGCTGCCGGACTATCCGCCGGTCTTTTTTTAGAAATGCGCGTCTACACCCTCTTTTGAACGGGTACGGTAGAAAACAATTCGAAACAAGCGTCGGCGCAACGACCGGCCAGTTCAACAGCGCCACCTCAGAGCTCAGCGAAAGCACTATTATGAAAGAAGAACAAAAATTACGTTCAATTCTAGCTCTCCCGCCCGGCAGCAGCGGCAAGAAACTTCCAAGAGCGCTGTAAGAAACTTCCAAGTGCGCTTTCAGAAACTTCCAAGTACCAAAACTTGCGCAATATTTGTACTCGGAAGGCGTTTCCGCCAGATTCAAAAAAAGACCGCGGACTAGTCCGCGGACTTTATTGAAAGTTGGTCAACTCGAGTCCGGCGGATAGTCCGGCGGACTATCCGGCGGCTGTAAATCGAAAGACCGGGTCCGTGAGCGGGTCCGGCGGATAGTCCGGCGGACTATCCGGCGGCTGTAAATCGGGCTTAATGAGAAAAAGGGTATTCCGCTTCCCCCTAGGGAGAGAAGGAATCCCTCTTCCCCCTAGGGAGATTCCGCATCTCCCCGGATTCCTCTTCTCCCTACGACATATACACATATGTGCGTGATCGCGTACGCAGAGTTCGGACTTAGGTAGTTCATTCTATGCAACGAAAAGCGTTGTATTAGAGCTGCAGTCGCCGGTCGGCCTTCCCAGCGAGTCAACATTTGGAGCGCCAGGCAGGATTCAACCACATCCTCGCCACTACGGGCCATGGCTTCCACCTATACGGCTCCACGGAGGAAAACGCGGCCTCCGCCTTCTACGACGCCACCAATTGCGCCATTAACTTGGCCCTGCTATAGGACGAGCTCAGCAGCATCGGCAGGCCCGTCGACGCGAACGCGCAGCGCAACGCCGTCAAGGCCTTCATACAAGCACATATACCTACCGCGTCATATGTCATGTGCTGAAAACACCACTTCCCTCCATTCCAATATTTGCAATGGATGAGTCCATTCTCCTACTGAAATGATTACAAATTCAAGTTCAAGTTCAAGTTCAAAGTTTTTATTGATGAACTGGTCGACACAGTCTGCAGACGCAGAGCCGTAAACCGAGTACAAGTACACGGGGACGTCCATCACAAGTAAGGTACACAATTTACAAAGAGAAAACCGACGACACGTTCACACGGGCAGACAGAGGACTGAGGGGGTGAGAGCACCGAGGGTGAGAGCGTTTACCGAATATGAGTGGCGTGTGTGGCGGTGGAATTGAGGAATTCATCGGACGACACGTGTTTAGTGTAAGCGGCGAGACTGCTATTTACAACTGAGTCGGGAAGTGCGTTCCAGAGTTTACACCCTGAACACACCCTCAGCTGAGTGTGACAGGACTGACAGAAAAGCAATACATTTGATGGCAACAAAATGCCAATGATGATATGGTGGTAGAGGTAGACAAAATGAACACCAATAATCAATGGGAAAAGACAAACTTGCCATGAACTACTTGAAAAGTCTATTAAAAAATCAATTTTTTAAGCGTGTGATAAAAAAATTGTTAAAAAAAATTGCAGAAAATTATTTATATAATTTTTAACTTTTAGAAAATTCCAAATAATTACTTAATTAATTTCTAATTAAAAAAAACTGCATGACAGAATTATTTTTTTAGCAATTTTTGTTTTTTAATGTACATAAAATATTATTTTGAATTATTTAATTAATTAAATTTTTATTTTTGGTGACATCGCTACTAATGTGCATACACTACACTATGCGCCGAGGCGAAGGCACGGTACCTTACAAGGTGGGCCAGGAAAAGGGTTCCCTGGCTTCATTCACACTCGAGTAGTCTGCGGTCTGCGCGGACGCATTTCAACGAGGAGCAGCCGAATTGATGTTGCCGTTGTATTGCGCTGAAGCTCGCTGTGCAGCTGTTGGTCCTTTCGCGCGTTCGTTTATTGCTCGCTCAGCATTGTCTCGTTCGTCAGCGGCTGGCTGGTTGTCTGTGTGCGGGACGGGCCATCGATTGGGCGCTGCGCAGTAAGAATTAAGCAAGCAGTCACTCGCGAGCCGCACGCCAACCGGCCATGACAACGCGACGGCGGCACGCACGCACGCGAAGTGCGCGCTTGATCGCTCGCCTCCTGCACGTCGACGAGTCCGCTGCGCAGCGCAGCGCAGACTTGCTCAGCACGCACTTGCCGCTAGCCTTTGCCGCGTTTTGCTGCAGATAACGCGTCTTTAACTCGTCAAACAGTTTGCCGATTTTGTGGGCGACTTGCCTCGTATCCGGAATGCGCACAAACGGTACTACGCTAGAAGCCCGTTCTGATTAAGGCGCTCGTCGAGAAGTTGCGGACGTTTCGCTTCGTTATGCGTCCCTTCGGGTGCGAGCGCCGTGCACAGTCACACGCGTCGCGTTGCGTTGCTCGCTCTGTACAAAGCGTACATACGCAGCTGCAGCTGACCCTAGAGAGGGCGTAACGCGCGAGTCCCTGAACCTATCTCGGAGGTCGATCGCTCAAGAGACGCGCTTAAAATCAGTTCATAGTTTGAGGCGACCCAAAAGAAGGATCTCTCACTCTCAAGCGTCGGTCAGTTGCTGTATGTACATACGGTCCTTTGCGAGCACGAAGAGGGCCGCTTCAGCGACGGCGAAAAGGTCGCGTCCGCTGCCAAAACAATGGGCCCGACGTCGACAGGTACCCATAAACCGCTTAATTCGATCATTAATCGGGCGTACCAAGGCGACCTCGAATCAACAGCGCCCACGCCACCGTCGCCGTGCGAATCGCCGCTTCCCTGGAGAGTTGGTTGCGCTAGGCCGGGTTCTCCTTCGACGGCCGTCGCCCTGGTGCGCTTCAGCAGAGGCCGCCGCCAAAGCGGTCATAGAGCTCGTCGAGTTGGTTTCGTTTGTGGTTCTGTAGAGATGTGGTCGAAGAGTGTAGTGCCGCTGACGCTCAGCCTTATTGGTGCTGCCCTCTCGGGTAACTCGTCTTGCTGCAACTGTGAGTGTGACGGCCGGCCCGTCAGTGTCGCTTCTTCAGAGCCTGCAGCAGCGGACACGATCACCGTTGGCTGCTACACAATTCGACAAGTGACATTTGAAACGTCGGTACTCGCAGTCTCCGTCCAGAGTTGCTTTGAGCAGTGTGGAAGCCGAGTAGTGGGTATGTAGTTCTGTTTGAGAAACTGTGTCCGACAGACCGTGCAATGTACCTACGTACATACCTACATACAGGTCTGTTGGAGTCAGTGCTACTATGTACATATTGTCACTTCAGGGCAGCACGTCGCACTCTGCTACTGTGGAGTGGCCATCAAAGATGGGGAAGAGGCCCAGGCGGCCGCCTTATGCAACAAGTTCTGCGTTCAAGGAAACGACATTTGCGGCGGAAGCTCGGGCAGCTCCATGCTCTTCACCCTGCGAATGCGAGGCGAAGAGGCGACGTCGATGGGAGCAAAGGCGGGGACGTGTGCGGCGCCGTCCGCTGTCCACTACCTTACCGGCGCACGTGAGTGAGCCACTCCCATGCTTTCTTGTCACTGCCTCTGAATCGCCAGTTCCCTGGCTCTCCACAACACGCCAGTCTTCTTGCGCTCTTCATGCGTGATTGCGCTACATCTGGGTCAGGTGCAGTTTGCGGCCCCATCCCTGTAAAAGTGCACAGTAAGGGATGGCATGGGGCCGCTAGCTGGATCTGACCTTAGGCGAGCTTGTGAAGAAGTGGTACTGCGATGGGAAGGGCTCGATCCTAGGAGCTCAAAAGCTTGGGCGCTAGGGCATGACCACTGTGCCATGCGTGTTGGAGCACTCTTCTTTGAACACTTCTGATGAATGGAGCGCGTTGTAGCATCCAGGTGTCGCCGGCGACACTTGGACCAGTCCAAGTGTCGCTCTACCTTTTTCCCGCCCTGGTCCGATCTAAGGTTCGAAAGACACCTGGACTGGTCCAGGTGTCGCCGGCGACACTTGGACCAGTCCAAGTGTCGCTCTACCTTTTTCCCGCCCTGGTCCGATCTAAGGTTCGAAAGACACCTGGACTGGTCCAGGTGTCGCCGGCGACACCTGGACCGGTCCAGGTGTCGCTCTAGCTTTTTCCCGCCCTGGTCCGACCTACGGTTCGAAAGACACCGGGCCGGGTCCAGGTGTCGCCGGCGACACTTGGACCGGTCCAGGTGTCGCTCTAGCTTTTTCCCGCCCTGGTCCGATCTAAGGTTCGAAAGACACCTGGACCGGTCCAGGTGTCGCCGGCGACACTTGGACCGGTCCAGGTGTCGCCGGCGACCCGTGGGGCGCGCCACCTGTCGCGCTAGCGTTTTCCCGCCCTGGTCCGATCTAAGGTTCGAAAGACACCTGGACCGGTCCAGGTGTCGCCGGCGACACTTGGACGGGTCCTGGTGTCGCTCTAGCTTTTTCCCGCCCTGGTCCGATCTAAGGTTCGAAAGACACCTGGACCGGTCCAGGTGTCGCCGGCGACACTTTGACCGGTCCAGGTGTCGCCGGCGACACTTGGAGCGCTCCAAGTGTCGCTCTAGCTTTTTCCCGCCCTGGTCCGATCTAAGGTTCGAAAGACACCTGGACTGGTCCAGGTGTCGCCGGCGACACCTGGACCGGTCCAGGTGTCGCTCTAGCTTTTTCCCGCCCTGGTCCGATCTAAGGTTCGAAAGACACCTGGACCGGTCCAGGTGTCGCCGGCGACACGTGGACCGGTCCAGGTGTCGCCGGCGACAGTTGGAGCGCTCCACGTGTCGCTCTAGCTTTTTCCCGCCCTGGTCCGATCTACGGTTCGAAAGACACCTGGACCGGTCCAGGTGTCGCCAGCGACACTTGGACCGGTCCAGGTGTCGCTGTAGCTTTTTCCCGCCCTGGTCCGATCTAAGGTTCGAAAGACACCTGGACCGGTCCAGGTGTCGCCGGTGTCGTATATACATGTGTCGGTTATATACATGTGTCGGCCGACACATCCATATAGACAACTGATGTATATACGTATACGTATCTATATGTGTCGGTCTATATGCATCTGCAGTGCAAGTGAAATTCTCCCGTCATAATTAATGCTGAAACCTGCGTCAGATAACGCCAAGCAACAGATACAATAAACAGACGCTCAACAGTGAATCATGGGCTCAAAAGTGGCTGCCACTGCTATTGTCCAAGTAGGTATACCATGTAGTTGGGGGTGACCTTACCTAATTAATGCTACTGCCTAATTAATTAATAATGCACAATAAAAAAGACCTTGCCTAATTAATGCCAATTAATGCTACAGATGTACATGTAAGTGTAATACTTCGGCACTCTGTTGCTCGGCTGCGCGGTGCGCGCGTCGCCTGTCTCTCTTGAGCGTCTCAGTTCCGTCGCGCTCAAATGCAACTGCATGACTGAAATGGATTCGAGCCGAGCGTAAGCACGTTCACCTGGGCCTTATCACGACCATAGGCATACACACAGTTTGTGCGTCACACATCTTGCGTCGCTCAGTAGGTGCAGCTTGTGTATTTACGCTAGCTAGCTACAGTTCCGGGCAGATGTCTCTTGGTTTCGCGTCCCTGGATGCGTCCCTGGGCGCGGAACGCGCCCCAACGCTAAAGGATAGGCAAAGGGAAGGATGCAAGGACGCCTAGGGAACCATGCCCTGTCCAATCGCGAGCCGCGCCTGAGAGCGCCCCAGGGGGCGGCGTGGGCAGCGCGGAACGCGCAGTGCAGTGGGGCGGGCGCGCGTGGTGAAGAGTGGCTCCTCTAGCGCACTCATTGGCCAGACTGCATTCATCCCCTCTGTCCCGCTAGAGCATCTTATAACGTTGGGGCGCAAAAGCGTCCCTGGCGTCCCAGGAACGCGTCCGCGGGCGCATACGCCCCTGTTCACCAAGAGACATCTGCTCGGAACTGTACCTGCGCAGCCTTGTGTAAGTCAACTGTTACGAAGCGACCGTGTAGCGTAGGGAGGAAGGGGGAGAGGATGGCAAAGCAGTGTAGATTACTCTTGTGGCCCTTTTGACGCAGTCAGTTAGATTACAATCTGTGGCCCTTCTGTCCTTGTGGTCCGCAGAAAGTTTAGAACTGGCGACCTACACATGTATATCGAACCGACACATGTAGATACGTATACGTATCTAGATCAGTTGTCTATATAGATGTGTCGGCCGACACATGTATATAGCCGACACATGTATATACGTCACCGGCGACACGAGGACCCGTCCATGTGTCGCCAGCGACACTTGGAGCGCTCCAAGAGTCGCTCTACCTTTTTTATCGCCCTGGTCCGATCTAAGGTTCGAAAGACACCAGGACCCGTCCAAGTGTCGCCGGCGACACTTGGACCGGTCCAGGTGTCACCGGCGACACTTGGACCGGTGCAAGTGTCGATCTACCTTTTTTCCGCCATGGTCCGATCTAAGGTTCGAACGACACCTGGACCCATACCTGTAACCGGGAATTGGACCCGGGGGGGAGGGTTCGGGCACTTTCTGGGGGGGTGGTGGGGGGGGGGGGGGGGGTGGAAAATCTGGAGGAGGGGGGGTCTGGGAAGGAAAAAAATAGGCACTTTTTGGTTGATTTTTAGTCAAAAATACACTGTAAAAACCCTAAAATAGGCACTTTTTAGTCAAAATACACTGTAAATAACCAAATATAGGTACTTTTTGGGCGATTTTTGCTCAAAAGCACCATACAAAACACATTACCATTTTCAGTTTCAAATTTCTGGGGGGGGGGGTTGGGGGGGGTGTGTGTAGGGTCAAAACCAGCAAGTGGGGGAGGGAAACCCCCCCCCCCCCCCCCCACCCCCCCCCCCCCTCAGTTACAGGTATGCTTGGACTGGTCCAGGTCAGTGGCGGCGCTACGTAGGGGCAGGGAGGGGCGGACTGCCCCCTGTAACTTCTGGACTGCCCCTGCAACTTTTTCCTCTCATTCGTGTGTGAGCGCGTGTGTTGTACTTGTGTGTGTATGTGCATAACAAAATGAAAACCTTTGGTTGGAGGACAGGTGAGCCAAACAAGATATTGGGGCAGAGTCTTCTTCTCCTTCTTTCCTGAGGCCGGCTCCGGCGTCGTCCATGGGATCGGCCGACGTCGGAGCAGAGAGCGTCCGCGCTTGGGCGCTATAAACTCTCTATCAGCCGAAAAAAAAAGTACTCTGGATTCGCCCAGATTGAAACATCTGCCCTCACCCTGTTAGTGCTGCAGAAAGTGTGAAGTATATCAGTGACGGATCCAGGATTTTGTGACGGTGGATTCTGATTTGATTGTGATTCTTAGAATATGTAGGCTATGCTATAAAATTTTCCGTATTTGAATTGTGCGCATACAGCAAGAAGTGCACATTAGTGTATTCACTGCTTACACACTTTGCACTATTAATTAATAAGAGGTGTTTTTACGCACTGGATGTTAACGGCAAACAACCAAGCAACTTCAAACGCAAGCACGCACGTACGGGCACGCACGCACGCACGCACGCACGCACGCACGCACGCACGCACGCACGCACGCACGCACGACCGCACGCACGCACGCACGCACACACGCGAACACGCGCGCACGCAAACAGGCAGGGCAGGCAGGCAGGGCAGGCACGCACACACACACGCACGCAAGCAAGCACCAACGCACGGACGCACGCACGCACTCACCGGCACGCGCTCACCGGCGCGCACGCTGCACGCACGCACGCGGACGCACGCGGACGCACGCACGCACGCACGCACGCACGCACGCACGCACGCACGCACGCACGCACGCACGCACGCACGCACGCACGCAAGCACGCACGCACGCACGCACGCACGCGGACGCACGCACGCACGCACGCACGCACGCACGCACGCACGCACGCACGCACGCACGCACGCACGCACGCGAACACGCGCGCACGCAAACAGGCAGGGCAGGCAGGCAGGCAGGGCAGGCACGCACACACACACGCCTGAAATCGCTGTTACATGTTGACAAGCTTGATTATTGGATTTTGGATTTGGTGAGCGCTTTCAAAGTTTAAAGTTAAGACTCTTAAAACCTCCTCTAACACTGTCCAGGGTAAATAAGCTGAATGCATAGTGCTGGCAAGCACTACTCGGAGGTTTACACTACATGCATGTACTATTGCCTGACACTTGAGTTACCTAAGTTACCTACCTATAACCTAAAGAATTTGCCCGATTACCTACCTACCTAGCAGCAACATCTAGCTTACCTAACCTAACCTACCTAAGGCTTCTTTGTGACCAGTTTTACCTAACCTACCTACCTAAAAATGAAAAACGTCAAAATTGCCATCACTAGTTACGAATCCCTTTGGGCAAGGGATGAGCACTCTCGTTGATTCGGTTTCGGCCAAAATCCGTGCCAGGTGGGCGGGCGGCTCACCTTCCTTGTCTGATGGTGTAAAAAAGATTTATAGTGTTAGGTAAGCGGCAAGCCGTAGGAGAAGAGTAGGCCATAGGAGAAGAGCAGATTGTTAGGGGCAGAAATTTAAAGGCAATTTTTTTCTTAATTAAAAGAATCCAGTTTTTGAAAGAAAAAAAAAACAACTTTTTTTTATTAGGTGTTTTTTTATTTTCCCCAAGCCTGCGTACGATGCGTCGAGCCGCGTTGCACGCGGCCCTCCTCAGCTTCCACGAGTAATCAGTGCGTGCTTCTGAGGTGGGCCTCGGACCACGTGGAGTTCGTCGACGGCAGCTGCGTCTCCGGAGCGAACTATGCGCTCTGCGAAGCCTTCATTGGTAAGAACCGCCTGTGAAGGGTTTGGTTTTGAGAGTGAGGTGAAACAGATATGTAGGTAATTGCCGTTTCGAATTTCTATGGGGGTGCTGCTGACCGCCATTTCGTTATCGGTATGTCCGGGCGCCCACGCTGAGAATGTGCAAGCGATGAACAAGTGATCAAGTCGAAATTCCCCAATTGAGTATAAAAAACTCGTCTGAAACTGCAAATAGCATTACACTCTGTTCACCATCACAGTCAAACAAACAAGAGCGTTTTCAGACCGAGCGTGCGAGAATGGCGGCTCCATCGTCTGCGGCGCTGGCGGCCTCCAGTGCCAGTGTCCCCTTGGATTCGGCGGCGACTTCTGCCAAGGTGCAAACAGTTCCGGTTATGTAGTTGTACATGTTTTGTGCATCTACACCACACCACCGCGATCACGAGATCGCAACGGTCACCATTAGAACTGTCTTTCAGAGCGCGCTTGTCTGACACCTGTTGGCGGTGGCAAACCGTCCGTGTTTCGCCTACAGTCCGTCCGCAGTCGGTTGCGCAAGCTCGGCTCTCCATACGTTTGTACCGGGCAAGGCAGCTCGGTCGAGACACCGAAATGGCAGCCGCACAAGGGACCGCTCCAGTGCTCGACCCTCTGCCACATGGGCCGTTGAGCGCAGTGCGCATTGAGCAAACGTTTACTGTATGTACAATTTCAAACCTAGAATCTACCGTACTCCTCTAATAGTGCTTGCCTATAAGGGCACTGTATACTTTCAACCTTTCCCTAACCGAGGTTCCCAAGGGACCCCACTTTTGTGGGGGGGGGGGGGGGGTTCTGTTATTCCATGAAAAAGGTCAACGCAAATCATACGGTGCTCCTAGCGCCCAGGACATTATCAGGCCTCAGGACTCAGGAACAGTCGTGTGAAGGGGGCTCTATGGTAGGGTTTACTGTGTCTGTAATCTTAAACCACAGTGCAACAAGTGTATAATTGGAGGTACATACGCCAGCTTGCGCTGGTACAAGTATACTGTGGTAGCAGGAAGGGCTGCGCACTGGCCTGAAGGACGCGCATTGCCGCGGCTTTGCGCGTTCGCCGACTAGCGGCGAATGTCTATTCTACAGACAGGCGGACTGGGCAAGCGGAATCACGCAAGACGACGAGTACGATTTGTTCTGGGCCAAGACCGGCGTCTAGCTATAGAATGAGGAAAGAATCGCTCGGTCGCCAGGCAATTTGATTACCGATCAATGGATGTCGCTCTGAATGGCGGTGATAAGTTTGTTTTGTTTTTGTTTTATTCGTCGAAGCACGGTGTACAACATTACAAAGGCACAAAGGCGAAGCACAGCGAGTGAGCGAATCATGGGTACACATGTGTCACAAAGTACAAATGACCACAGTTAGCAAATAGGAGAGAGGGAAGTGCAACGCCCGCCAACTGTTTACGTTATCGCGTGCGAGACATGGCTAGGTGATACCAACAGGTGATTTTATAACCTAACCAAGAATTGGGAAAGGTTTTCCTTTAAAAGTTTATGTTTAAATGTAATGATAGTTTTGGAGTTGACCGTTCCTTCCGACAAGGCATTCCAAGCAGCAATGACCCTATTAGAGAAGAAGTGCGCTCTATATTGAGTCTTGTGTTTTTGTGGACAGAGTTTAAAATTATGCCCCCTCGTTCTGCTGTCTCTATTTAAGGTAAAGAAATCTTCAAATTTATTGGAAGTTAGTTTGTGAATTATTTTATAGACATAGATTAAATCGGTATGTAGCCGCCGCAGCTCAAGGAGGGGAAGACCAATGCGCTCTCTCCGTTCATCATATGACAAGTGGCGTAGTTGCGGAATATTTCGGGTGAAAGTTCTCTGAATTGACTCCAGCTGCCTTGTGTTACCAACCATGACCGGATTCCAACACGGGGAAGCATATTCAAGACTGCTTCTAACAAACGCGCAAAATAACACTCTTAACACCTTCAAATCTCTAGTGTGAAAGCAGTTTAGTATTGCGGAAGCTCTTAGACCAGCAGCCTTACTAATCTGGTTGCAATGTTCAGTAAAGCGAAGATCTTTGGAAACAGTGACGCCCAAGTCACGCATAGTTTCTACCGTAGATAGCTGTGTTCCTCCTACACTGTAGTTTGTTCTTTCCTTGCGATTTATACCGAGGTGAAGGACTGAACATTTGGAAAGAGAAAGTTGGAGCTGATTTTCGTTGCACCATTGATAAATTGAATTCAGGGAGTTTTGCAGCTTGCTGCGATCGTCTAGTAATTTGGACCGAAAATACAGCTTGCAGTCATCCGCAAACAGTTTGAGCGAAACGTGGTTTGCAACAGTTGGCAGGTCGTTGATGAAAATAAGAAAAAGGAGTGGACCTAGCACGCTACCTTGAGGGACTCCACTACCAACTGGCGCGCTATCAGAAAAAGTGTCATTTACTTTAACCCGTTGGGTGCGATTTGTTAGCCAGCTACTGAGCGAATTGGTAATTGAGTACGCAATTCCATAGCACTTAAGTTTATGCAGCAACTTTGAGTGGCTAACTGTATCGAATGCTTTGGCAATATCCAAGTAAGCTATGTCAACAGGTTGTCTAGCATCCAATTCTTTAGTCCAGTCATTCAGACATTCTAGAAGTTGACTAACAGTGCTATGTTTGGCCAGGAAACCATGTTGCGCAGAGCTGATTAACCCATGGGATTGCATGTGCGCTAGGACACGTTTTTTAATAAGGCTTTCAAAAAGTCTGCAGGATGTGCTGGTGATGCTAATTGGTCTGTAATTGGAAGCGATGTTTTTGGCGCCCTTTTTAAACACGGGTGTGATGTTAGCGCACAACCAGTCGGGTGGTACTTCGGCTGTAGCTAAGGATAAGTTGAAGATTCGCATAAGTGGGTAGGCAATCGCAAGGGCCACTCGCTTTAATAAGTACTGTGGAATTCCGTCGGTCCCTGAGGAGAACTTATTGGGCAGCTTAGAGAGCGCTAGATATATGTCAAATTCCGAAAAGTTTGGAGGTAACATGCGTACATGGGTTTGAGAAGTCAATTCCAATGGCTCGTTATTGTCAGTGATATAAACTGAGGAGAATTGATTGTTTAAAATGGAGGCTTTTTCAGCATCCGTGTGCCTAAGCGAGCCATCGGAGGCTTTGAGGGAAGCTACTGAAGGAATTGTCTTCATACGCCCACAAACGTATTTCCAAAATTCTCGACAGTTCCCACGCCTAGCCAAACCATTTTCAAACGCACATTGCTCACTGAGGATGGCTCTATTTGCTGCTTTGTTAGCTGTTTTCCAGTTGTTGTAGTCTTCTAGGTTTTGTGAGGCTTTAGATTTATTGTGCAGTCTCTTCTGCTTATTAATTAGCTTTCGAACTTCTTTTGAGACGGGTTTGTTTTTTGTGGTGCACATTGGTACAAAGCGTTCAATACAGTGATGCAAAATGTTTTTGAAGTGGTTCCACATACTAACAGCGTTTGTACATGCTGCGAATAGAGCCACCCAATCTACATTGAATAAGTATTCGTTCATAGCTGTGTAATTCCCATTCACATACTCTGTGATTCATTCACAATTCACCATTCACAAGTGATCACCTCTTTCTCGTTTTGGCCAATCCATTCATTCGGCAAGCAAAAACAAGTACCGGAATCTAACCAGTCCAGCTTCAAACTTCAAATTTTACGTTTCTCCCTACAAAATTCGCCATTTTAAACCACGCTAAGTGTAGCTACAGGAGTCATGCAGATACGCTGATAACAGATAACACGCTTAAGAAGGCTTGCTCCAAACGCACAAAATTTTGGCACAAGCCGGCTGCAGTAGCTGTGCAGCTAAGACTGCAGAAAACTGAAAAACGCCAGGGAGCTCTGTGGCCAATTGCCACGAGATACAGTTACATACACTGCTCTTCCTCGCCAGAGACACTGATCGAGCTGCATAAACGTTTGCGACTGCCGCCGCAACTCAATGGCGCGATCGCAAGATTGCAGTTGCCATCGAGCCTCTCTCCCAGCGCTTGTTGCACGAACGCGAATCGCAAGTTGCGAGAGTCGTAGACAGGCCGCGACTACCGCAAAATCGTTCAATAGGAGTTTGGTTGGGGCAAAGCAACGCTGCGTGGAAACTGCACGTTCCTGTGAATCTGCAGGTTGCGCATGCGAATAATCTTTTCTTGTGAGCGACACGATGTGATGTGCCCCTCCTTCCATGGCGTAAAAGAGTCGATAGCATCGGTGGTAACGCGACATTTGCCCTACACCTATTGCGACGGCGCAAACGAGATTCGCATCGCAAATTCCGGTTAAAAAACCAGCGTGGCGAAGAACGTCGAAAAAATTGCGTCTGTGCTTGTTGGTGTCAAGTTTCTACACGTGTGGCGCTCCTGGAAAAGGCTGCGTTTTGCCGGCGACATGGTAAGACCGCTTTTTCTGACGATTGAGTGTAATTAAATTTTGATGTATAGGTATATATGCAGGGTAAATTGTTAAAATACCTATAAATAGATCAAGTGGAGAATAGTAATGTATAATATCAATATCTGCATTAATTGACCGCAAATGGCAGTGGGTGCAGTCAGGGTTGCGGGATGCCCCCCCCACTAGGCCCCAGCCTGAAATTGGATCTAATTTTGTTGAACGAAAATGCAACGAAAATCCGACGAATATTGCACGAATTTTCAAATTCCGAAAAGTGTCTTGCGCGTCTTATGGCAAATGGTTCGACATGGGGCGCACTTTGTCAGCAGAAAACCTCTCAACTTGTCTCATGTGCAGCGCAAAGTCGATACTTTTTTTTAATGAAACCATGACCCACTGTTTTTTTGTTTTTGTTTTTTAGAGCTTCGAGACCGAAGTCTCAGGCGGGAGGGTAACCACACGAGTCCTCGGTTAGTTACCTCTACCTGATCGTCTCAATGAGAGGTACGATCAGGGGACACCGTTTTTTAGGCAGGGAACAGTCCGGACCTGCAGCAATTGTTACCTCCTTGCCCAAGGGGGTTGCTGTTTTTGCAGTCTGGCCACGCTGGGGATTGAACTCCGCACCTTGCGGTTTGAAACCAACGCCTTAACCCAACTGCGCAAACAGCCGCTGCAACAAACAGTTGAACGTGCGAATCCGCTGCTGCGCAGGTACCAGAAGGTGCTGCAGTTCCACCGCTTCTGGTCGGCCGACGACAAGGTGGTGCACACGGAGTACTCGGCGCTGCGCGCCATGACGATGGCCAACTACGAGGAGACGATCAGGATTCCGATCATCGAGCCCGCCTCCGACCGCCGGGCCATCAGCCAAACGCAGGAATTCGTCGACTTCTACGGCGGGGCCGGCTCGCAGCACGCGGCGCTCATCACCGGCGACATCGTCGCCACGGTGGTGGGCATGCGGGCGCGCGGCTGCGACTTCCTCTCCATTCCAGACGCCTACTACGACGACCTGAGAAAGAGGCTGGCCTCAGCGACCATCCAGGTCACTGAGGACATTGACAAGGTGGGCGAGCCACGAGCTCTTTGCCACGCCCCACGGAAAGTGACCTCACCAAGGGCGCTTCAGCTGCAAGAGCAGCGCATCCTGCTCGACGTCGACGCCAAGGGCTACCTGTTGCAGATCTTCACGAAGACCTGCACGGACCGGCCCACCTTCTTCGTCGAGATCCTCCAGCGCCGCAACCATCAGGTACACACACACACACACACACACACACACACACCGTGAAATCCTCTTCTGCAGGACGCTCCACTATTGGAATCCAGTGCGTAATTTCAATTAGTGTAAGGAGAGGTTGAAACAGTAAAGCCCAAGGGGCGTTATTGGACGGTTTACGGTACGAAACTGGGCACACTCTTCAAAGAGGAGTCGCCACTGACCAATGGCGCCAACTGGTGACTGACGTCACCACGCATGCAACGCCACCACATTCAAACAATCAATCATTTTATTGATGATTCAGAGCGAGTAGCCAACACGCAGCAGTGTTGGCTTCGCAAACGGCATCTGCAAAGTCATTGACTACTCTGGTTTCGCTCTGGATGTGCGCATTTCTCCTCGTGTTCATATCACGCGCTTCACATTTTTAACCACATTTTGTCGGCGCACTTCTGCCTGTTTCGCTTGGCTTTCGCGCCCGTTTCACCTGCAGTGCAACCGACGATGCTGCGAAACCTTTTACTTTTTGAATCGAACAGCTTCGAGCCTCTTCTTGACCAATACACATGTTAATATGAAATTTTCTCGGGGCGGGGGGCTTTTCTAATGAAAATGTTCCTGGAACGGGGGGGGGCAATTTGGGAGGTGGGTTCGGCCCTGGAAGAATAAATAATGGGGATCGCCAGTTAGAGTGGTTGCTCCCATGGGAGCGGCTACTAGGGGGAGCATTTAGTACGTGACACTGGCTCAACTGAAGATTGCTTCAGTCCCCAGCGAATATTGAACGAAGTTGATCTGAAATTGCATGGAAATGGAATCTGAAAAGACATGTAAATGGAACCAATCAGCAACTCACGGTACCACGGAATGCGGTAGCTATGATACATCCGGGCATTCTTCAGCTATCACGAACAACACGCGAAGAGGTATGAAAATGAATCAGCATATCAACCAATCAACTCAATCCATCAATATACCGCAAGAAACGTTAATAGATTTCGTTTGTACAGCACAGTGCAACACGATTTTGACGGGTAACATTTGAAACCTTACTATTTCATCCAACTATAAATGATTCATCTGAAAGATGAAAACATCGCAAGGCAGCTTTTCATCAGTTTCAGTCTGCCCTTTTTCGCCGCGCGTCAGCGCGGCGAGTTCATATACGGACAGAAAATTTCGTAATGGTCTTCTCAGTCCGTCCGTCCGTTCGTCTGTCCATCCGTTACCGACTGGCTCTCCTTTATGGCTTGACGGAGCGGGCCGAAATTCTTTTTGAGCATTTTTAGGACCAATTTGGAGATACACGTTTTTTTTAGATTTATTCTAAAAAATTTATAAAGAAAAAACGTTTAATATTTCTGTGTCCTCGAGCAAAATTTCTGTGAAAAACGTGCTTAAGGATAGGGCCCAATCTGGAAGGAAATTTTTTTCTGAGACCAAAATTTCTGTGTCCCCCAGCAAAATTTCTGGGAAAACACATGCTTAAGGATAGGGCCCAATCTGGGAGGAACATTTCTGTGTCT
>JASAMY010001370.1:0-84509 GCA_030248085.1 Paralinhomoeus sp. GSCO2_6
CACGCACGCACACCGGCACGCACGCACGCACACCGCCACGCACGCACGCACACCGGCACGCACGCACGCACACCGGCTCGCACGCACGCACACCGGCACGCACGCACGCACGCACACCGGCTCGCACGCACGCACACCGGCACGCACGCACGCACGCACACAGGCACGCACACACGCACGCACATACAGCTCTGTTGCTCACCCAGCGGCGAACGCCTCTAGCTCGTCTGTGGCTGTCGGCGGCAGCGGCGGAGGGGCCGCCGACGCCACCGCCGCCGTCGACAGATTCGTCGTCCTCGTCAGAGCTGTCGTCGTCGTCTGACGACGCGTCTTTGCCGTCACTGTCGTCGGCATTGACGCCGCCATCGACAGCTGCTGTCGGCGGTGGCCGCAGTCGGCGTCGCTTCTTGGGCTCGCCCGTCTCAGCCTGTCGACATTGTGCGTGGAAAAAAAATGATTTTAGTAAAAAAAATTCGAATAAACAACACCGACACCAAAATAGCGCACAGACACCGACAAGACACCGAAATAGCGCGCGTCTCACCGGCGACTCAAAGTCCTCGACGCGCGCGGCGGGGGCGCTAACCAATTGTTTTTGCAATATATGTTATTGAAATAATAGTATTTAATTGCTGCATAAATAATCCTAAAAAAATTCCTCACTTTTGTCGCGACTCTCGCATGAAGCGCTGGATCTTGCGGGCGGCCGCCTGTCGTTTGCGCATGTAGTGGCCGCTGAAGGCCGCGCGTTACAATTTTAAAGAAATTAACTTAAATTTCAAAAAAATAAATAAATTCCGCGCACCGAAACGCGTGCTGTATGGTCGAGGCGGCCAGGTGCTTCTTGTAGGTCTGTAGCTCCTCAGAAGGAATCTGAACTGCTTGGTTGTGTGTGCGTGCGTGCGTCCGTCACGCACATACGTACATGCAAAACAGGTACCGTACCTCGAATCGAATAAAGCTCGTCGGTTTTTCGGCCGACTCAGTGCCGGAGCTGCGCGCGAGGCGCCGCGCCGCTCTGCAAACGAAACGATACGGTAATAACACCAGTGCCACACAGTCAATATGCAAATCGGAGATGCGCGAATGAATACAGTACCTGTAGTCGCGGAAGTGCTTCTGTATGAGCACGGCCGCACGGTGAATCTTCTTGAAGTAACAAAACTAAAAGAAAATGCTCTAAAATAGGTTTTATACCATAAAGTACCCAAATAACGCTATTGAGAGACCCTCATATTTGGTGTGAAATGTGTCCATTCTGCGCAACCCATTTTGGTCTTTTGGAGTACCCATGAACCCACCCCCAGTTCGGCCTCTGACCCAGGGTTACCACCCCCCCTCCCCCCGAAACTGCTGTGTTTTGCAATTTACACTGTACTGACACATGAAGGACCCGGCAGTCAAGTCAACCCTACAAAAGCAAGCCGTCCAAATGTTCAACAAACTATTCCCCCCCCCCCAAGAAAAACGCCTGCTATTCCCAGTTATGTTTACAGGTGTAAGTCAGGTTCTTTGCGGTCTGCGCCGCGCGGCGTCTCTCAACTAGCGCTGCCCTAGATTACAGATGGCGTTCTTCCGACTGTCTTTGGCTGATGATGCGCTGCTCTAGACGGGCAGGCGTCATGGAGTTGGCCATACAATACGGGCCAAATTGACGGCCTCCTAGCGTCGCCCCTAATCCAACGACAACAGCGGTGTCATGTCATCCGCCCAATATGCCGCGAGTGAGTGATCGGGCGCGCCCACCTGCTTGTATCGCCTGTAGTAGCTCTGGATCACGACGGCCGCCTGGCGTTCATGGTCCAGCTGTCGGGCCCGGTAGTGCCGGAAGGCGGTCTGGATGGTCTTCGCCGCCTCGTACAACTCTCGCTGCTCCTCCTCTGAACAATCAAGATCCCATGGCCATGTGATCAGCTCTTTGCGATCAGCACTCGTGATCGGGATGCCAGTGACGGAGGGAACTGATTGAGAATCGTCAACCCGCCCCCCCCCCCCCAGCTAGCTCCTCTAGACCTTCGCTTTCACTGGTAAACATCAACCCAATTTGTCTCTACAGCGGCCGATCAATGGATACAAATGTTACAGCCGCACGATATGTACAGCGCAAGGAGCAGACACACCTAATGCACTGACGATCAAGCACACCTATACACGGGTCTGGAAGAGTGGGGGTGGGGGGGGGGGGGGCGAGGTACTGTATTCCTTTGTCTATCACCGATTTGCATATTGACTGTATTGCACTGGTGGGGGGGGGCGATTCTGGGGGGGGGGGTGGAGTAGCTGGCCATTTTTTAGTTATACTGGTACTTTTTGGTCAAAAAAGAATATAAGTAGGGTCTAAACAATGTTATCTACCTGTTTTATGGTCATATAACACTGAAATACACCAACATTTACTCACTTTTGTCGTTTTAGACAGGGTGAAAATCCCTTGGGGAAAAATTCTGAGGAGGGGGGAGGGCCTTGGGTGGATGCTGAAAAATAGTGGGGCAGGGTACCCCCAACCCCCCAGTTACAGGTATGTGATCAAGGTCGTAAAAACAGACTAATAGACAGTCCCAGACGCAGAAAGCGGCATACCATTCAAACCATACCACTTGGTCCAGTGACAACTCGGCGCCACATTCAAATGGCAGAGGTTGGGCCACATATACATACGTACAATGTATTCACACCATGATCCTGAAATGATAAGCAACGCTTGCTAATTCTGTACCCAAAAAGTTGGTCCTCCTTCGCTGTCTGCGTCGGGACTCCTTACGAAGCATGATGGGCCTCAACGAGCCCATGTCTTCTTGTTCTGCTCTTTTTATTCCTGTCCTGTCTGTTCCTTTCGTTTTTTTTCCAAATGCGTTTTTAAAACCACAGTGCTTGCTTGTTCTCTCTTGGGCTCTGCCGAGTGTTGGTGCAAAGGTCTTGGGAAAAGTCGAGGCGAGTCGAAAAAAAAAGAATCCAGAAGGAAAGACGGGAGGCAGGCAGCCCACCGGATTCGTCTAGGTGAGAGTACGTACGTCCATTGATTGACGTCAAACTTGGGAGCCGTCAATGAGGGCCGGGGAGACAGAGAGGGGGAGGGCTGTGTGCCAGTGACGCGCGTGGAGGAAGCCGAGAGAGGGCAAACACTCCAGCCGGACTGGCACTTCAAGAAGGTCGGCCCTTCGTCGGATGCTGGGAGAAAAGGACGGTCGGATGCCCAAAAAAGCGGACCCCCACCCGTGGCCAGCTTGCACACCAGAAGGAGAAGGAAACAACGGCCGCCCTGCACTCCAGCTGCACTGGAGCAAGTGCGCCCTTCAGGGACAGACGAAAGGCGCCACTCAGCACCACCACACACAGAGGAGTACAGTCGGTGGTACGCACTAGTAGAGTCAATAGAAGAGCGCAAATATCCACATATAGATGGTGAAAGAGAATTGCGTGCGCCTTCTGGCGGTCGAGAAACCCCTTGCGTGCACGTCCACTGGCCGTCTGGACAAGGCGCAGGTATTTCTCGGCTGGCGCGGGGTTATTGCTAGAGCGCTTTTGGTACGGGCCAATCAATTGCTATGAAAACACAGCGGAAGAAGCCATCTACCACAATGCCTCGAGAAGCAGCGTTAATTGCGACAAAAAAAAAGTGACTTGGAAAGCGTCTCTAGTCTGTGCGTTACCACTGCTGCTGCTGGCAGGGGTACAGCTACCACCGCAGGCAGCTGTTTCATTTGATCGCCCACAAGTCGCGATGTTGACGCCGCGTCAGCCCCATGGACATGGCTTGGAGCCAACTACGCGCATACGCGTGAAGGAGCACTGGGCCCCAGCTTGACGGCGCGTCACCCCACCCGCTCCGACTTTTAGTGGGAAAAATAGGGTGAGATGAAAGTGGAACGAGTGACGTCCGGGCGAGTACTACTACATAGCTTGCTGTTGGCACGCGTTAATTGCGAGTAGAGGGCCGCCCCAGTTGCGTGGGTCCCCTCGTGTCAACAGAGTGGCTTCCCTACCCAGAGGTCGTCTAGCAAAACGCAAAGTAGGCTGGGCGCAGTAGCACTCGAGGAAAGTTGTCTGGGCAATCTCGTAGGACACCAAAACATGCTCCGGAAGCGCTAACGCGAGCTGACAGGCGGAACAAGGCACTTTATAGAGGGAGGTCGAAACAAGGGTCGGATTCGACTTGACGCGCTTTCAGTTTCGAAAGGGAGTTGTTCACTCCGACAAATTCAGATGTACGCACTGGGAAGCGCGCGTCAACGTCAGTGTCATCATGCTCCCCAATACGTGGAATGGGAAGGCAATGTCGAGAGCAGCTCTACCAATAAACAAAACTCAACAAAGAATCACACAGTCCCTATGCAGGAAATGAAGGCGTTTTGACCACGCACCAACCTGCTACAGAATTCAAAAATGACGAGTGATACCAACTCGTCACGGGGTGGTTGTGCGGCTCGAAAGAAACTTTGAGACGGATGCACGTAGCGGAACAGTGACTCTCTCTCTCCCTCAAAGGCGCGCGTCGTTCGCACTGACGGCTGTTCATCAGTGAGGGAGGAGGGCTGGGTGCGCTGACGTCAGCAAATTCTTTAGTCCGCCAGCTCAGCCCAGCGGTGAAAAGAGACTGCCCCAAGCGAGGGGTGGGTGTACGTACGCCAAACTTTCCAATGGGAGAGGGTGGTTCCTGGGTGCTAGAAAGCGCGCCGCGCTCGCACCAGTTGAGATACGAAGGGGCTGCCACTATGAGCGCTCGGTGTAATGCATCCACCCCTCATATAGCCACAGCTCGACTCCACAAATATATAGCGGGCCATTGTCATTCACTCTGCTCGGCGCCCAGCTAAAAAATGTTAGCTGGGGGCGCGGTGTTAGCTCAACAGGCTGGCCGGCAAGCTGTTCGGTCGGCGGCTCACCCGACACGGAGTGAGCGAGAGAGTTCACAACAAATCATTAGGCCAAATCAGCTGCCGTTCCGTCTATTGGAAACATTCGCTGACAGAGTGGGGGAAACGGCTTTCAGCCCCCCTCATTAAGCGGGGGAGGGGGAGGGCAAGCGGCGCTTTCGCTGGCAGCCAAACGAAGCCGCTTAATCGGCCGACACACGGCTCACTCATCGTGTGTGAGCCTCGTCCAGCTTCCCAGGCTCAGACATGAAGCCGAAGTCAAGTTCTGAGAGGCCGCCAATCGATTCTAGGTGGAGATAGGCCCCTCCTCGCCTCGGAAGCTATTCCCCCCCCCCCGGCTGATGGATGAACCTTTGAGAAACTTTCCAACCGTAAGAAGGGTTGTCGGCGAGACTAGAAGAGGCAATTAGGGCAAAGTGCAGAGCTGGGCCCGAAAGGAAGGACGCGCCTCTCTAAAGGAAGGAAGCGAAAGAGGCGATAACGGGAACAACAGATGAAAGCCGAGGCCGGGTAGGGAGGGAATAATTTATGAGCCTTTTGAGGTCCACCTCTATAAATCTGTAGCTGGAGCTGTATGTACGTCGAAAGTGAGAAGCAGAGCGTATGGATACACGTGCATGCGCACGCAAGCACGCACGCACGCGAGCACGCACGCGCCACGCACGTGCGTATGCACGCACGCGCCACGCACGCACGCACGCACGCGCCAAGCACGCACACACGCACCACGCACGCGCGCATGAAAGGCCACGCACGCACCACGCACGCGCGCGCGCACGCACAGAACAAGCAATCAATGCAAGACAATCGTGAAATCAAACCAGACTTCATTTCATTCCTCTATCAGGGTGTACGCGTCAGCGTACAACCCTAATATGTGGAATGTGTGACAAGGGGCCCTAGGAGACAAGGGGCCCTACTAGCCAGTAGATTGTAATCAGTTATGATGGGCAAGGGGCCCTAGGGGCAAGGGGCCCTATGCGACAAGGGGCCCTAGTTCAGTGGCGGCGCTAGGAATGGCAGGGAGGGGCGGACTGCCTCTCACAACTTCTAGACTGCCCGCGCAAGTTTCTTCATCTGCACTGCATACATGTGTGCGGTTGCTGTGCATGTGCATAACAATATCCAGTTAAAAACCATTGGTGGGAGAACAGCAGACGAGTTCTTCACTTCCAATCAAGATGTGGGGCAGAGAGAGAGTCGTAAAAACATATTGTAGCTGACGGTAAGCGCAACCCGCTTACATGTACAGGGTGGGCCACCGCTTATTTCCAACGTTAGATCGCTAATTTCTCGGTTGTTACAGTTACATTTTACATTTGATTTCATCCAGCACCCTGTTCCTCCATTCAACCTGTTCCTCAATGGTTTGTGCCTGAATTGTTCGCGGCCTATAGCTTAGAAGTGTGCACATTTTCAGCTGGATCGTTTCAATCAACTGTAACCGTGAAACATCGAAAACGCTTCAATTTTTGAAAAGCTAACCATCACTGTCTACCCATTTCGACGACGACGTCGACGTCATTGCTTCTGTTCAACGTTGCTACACTTCTCTACCCAGACTACAATCTGCGGCCCTCTGATCCAATCAGCAATACAAACGCACACAACGTAAAGCGAATACATTTTTAAAGCGCAGTCGCACGCCCGCTGCTGTGCCAAATTTGCCCATGTCGGTATAGGATAGGGCCCCTTGCCCATAGGGCCCCTTGCCTACTAGGGCCCCTTGTCGCACGTCGTTTCCCATCTACTAGGGCCCCTTGCCTACTAGAATGGGGGGAACTAGGGCCCCTTGTCCCAGTACCAATATGTGAGCACTTGCGCGCGCGAGAATACAATTTTCAGTACAATCAGTCATACAAAAACTATATTTTATGCTGATTCGGTACTCAGCCCATTCTCTACCACTAGGCCACCAAATTCCCAAACCCCATAGCCCATCTTAGGTACCACTCTGTAAACTGCAAACCAAAATTCCAGAAGCGAATCGGCTGACTGACCAGTAAGCCGGAGCTCCCTGAATTGGTCCTCGACTGTCTCTTCACCGGTCGCCGCCCTGCCTCCCAGCGCCTTTGAACCATCCACAAATGTTGCGGCACCACTGAAGAACTCCCCCAGGCCCTTGGCCTCCTTGCCCTCCAACATGACGTCGTTCTGACGAGGCGCAACGCCATGCATGACGTCATTCGACGTCATCAACGCCGGATCGTTCTGCAGAGGTGCCGCCGACTGGAAGGCTGGTGGCAGGACGAGACTGAATAGTGTGTGTGTGTGTGTGTGTGTGTGCGTGTGTGTGTGGGTGTGTGTGTGCGTGTGTGTGTGTGTGTGTGTGTGTGTGTGTGTGTGTGTGAAATGAATGTAAAATGAAAGTTCAGAATGAAAGTTCAGAATGAAACGATTCTCCATCGGACATGCTAATACAAAGGGAAGAAGCAAGACGGCTTCTCACTCAAAGCAATTGTTCTGGTTGGTGGCACCATTCGCGTCCATCATGCTCATCGCCAATGACGCGTCCCAAAAGTCCACAAAGGGTCCATCTCGGTGTGGTCCCGATTGTTGTTGTTGCGGTGCTGGTGGTGGCCGGTTCACGGGTTCCGGGATTGGGAACAGATCCTGGGAATCGTCCCGGCAACTGTCCGGGTACTGGAAAATGCTACTGGCGGACGGCAAGCAGCCGCCGCCTCTAGACGCCAACGAGGTGGACGGGCCGTGCTGAAAATGTTGGAAATTAATTTGCAAAATCACTAATGATATTAATACAGAAATAAAAATGTTCGCCAGAGACAGGCGGTGTAAGAAGAAATCCAAGAGGGCGTCCATGGCAAAATACTTTCAACCCCTCCTGAGGGGGGGGGGGCTATTGGAGGGGCACAAGAGACAGGGGGCACCCGCTGGAGTATTATCGTGCAAGTGCCTCACAGAAATGAAACGGTGCGTGGTGGGTTAGAATTTCTCTGCAGATTAGAAAATAAAATTGACGAATAGTGCGCAATGACACACTGGTGCAAAGTACCCCCCACCCCAAAGTCGTCCGAGGCAGCCGCCGCCTTGATCTTGTCGGGCAGCGCGTTGATGATCTGCTGCGCGAGACTGGCCATTTGCGCTCTGAAAATAATTAAATTTTAAAATTCAATTTTTTTTTAATTTCAACAATTTCAACAATTCCCAGCCTCGCTCCGTCGCTGGCGACCAGGCCGGGACTGGTGACGGCCACGAACATCTCCTCCATGTCGGGGGAGTCTGTCGAATTTCATCGATTTTTTTTTCAAATTTTCAAAAATAATTCAAAACATCCCGAACCGGGCACTTGCACGTCCATTGGGATCTCGACGGACAACGGCTGCGAGATCCACTCGGCCAAGTCGGCGTCGTCGACGGAGGGGGGCGAGAGGGGGGAGGGGCCCCCGGGGGACCTCCCAGCGGCCGTCGGAGGGCCGCCCGACGCGGCCGCGGCAGCCTCGGCCACGTCCAGCGAGCGCCGTTTGCGTCTGAGCGCAGCGATCCGTGCGTGCGTGCGTGCGTGCGTGCGTGCGTGCGCGCTCAAGAAGCGCGCACGTACGCACACACAGAGACGCAAAGGCACGCACCGGCCATCCTTGGCGTCCCTGGTGGCGGCCAGTCTGGGCGAGCGAATGTTGAACGAGGCGAACCGGTTCAAGGCGCTCGGCTTCCGAGCGCTCCTCTGGGCCGTCTCGAGCACCCACTGAGCCGTGGGGTCGGCCGCTAAAAATCGACCGCAGACGTACATGCAACCGGTTTTGGATCCGGCGGGGGCATCCTTTGGGCGGGGGGGGGGGGAGTCCTGAAGGTGGGGGGGGGGCACAACGGACGTCAAATGCGCGCATGAGACAGCGCCTCCATATTCCCTGTTGCGAACTGTAGTGACTGTTATTCTACCATGTACCTTACTACATGTACTCACTGGTAGGTTCACTGTCCTCCCTACTGGCTGCCCGTTGCGCCGCCAATACCACAGACGGGTCGGTGCAATCCAATTGAGACAACAGTCTGACAACTGCCAAATGCCCGTTCGACGCGGCCAACTTGACCGGTGTGGCCCCACTTGAATCCAAAGTCTTGAGCGCGTTGGGCCATTCCAAAGCTGAACAAGGACGTCAGTGGAGAATGACAATAACAAAGCAAAAACGAACAATAACGCAGCAAAAAATAAAAGATAGCACAGCGCGCACCGATCAATTGACAGCACTCCAAGTGGCCATTCATGGCTGCCCAATGGAGAGGAGTGCGTCCATTATGGTCCACTGAATCCAGCTTGACCTCGCAGCTCAATACTGCGTTGCTAGAGAGTCTGAATGCATTGGCTTATAATGGTGCACTGTCAACCAACAGCTATTGAATGCGAGTAGCTGAGCAGTCTAGGGCGTCGTCTAGTCGCGCTCTCGTCTCGCGTGGGTCGAGGGTTCGACTCCCACCACGGTACCACTGAGACATTTCCATGTGACATCATTATCGATTGTCTATGGCTACTAATGTGTGTGGTGGCGTTGAAATAGTGTTTCTTACAACGCAGAACCTGAGGAACAAACCGCTTCCAGTGAAATATACACCAAAATAGCAACTCACGCTTGTCTCTTGGCCAGCACACATTGCAGAGTCCTCTGTAAACCCATGCCAGCAACCATGTGCAACAAGGTGCCGCCACTGATACCACCATGGTTCTGCAGCATGGACTGACCACCTCTGGGACAGCCACCATGGATGGATGGCTGCTGTGATGCAACTGTCATCTCCCTTTCGCAGAGAGTGGAAAGGATGCACGACAGACGGCTGTCCAAGATGTGCTGCAAGATGCGGCTAATCAAATTGGGCCATCAGTTATATAGGTTTTTTGGTGTTTTCGGCCAAAACACTGAACAGGACGATGAACAGACATGAACAGACACAAGCATTCACGTTCGTCATTTTAGGCAGGAATAAAACACTGAAAATCTGGGGTTGGGGAGGGTGGAATTCTAACCAAATGGGGGGGGCATCCCTCGAGAGTTGGGTATTGGGGAGTGGGGGGACCCCTTACCCCAGTAATAGGTATGAAGCCACCTTGCGCACATACATAACAATATGCACGCACACGCACGTACAGCTTGAGTCATCAATTTCCGTAAATGAACTTTTTGTAGTGTCTGTATTCGCAAGCGTAGAGCATCGCGTTACCATTTCCGATGGTTGCGCGTTCTTGTCCATAGTCCCTCCAACTTTGGCACCTTTCCCATTGGACGTAACTTCGCCCCTAGTCATTGACGCCAATAAAACTCTGTCCTCAAGCTGGGTCAACTTCTCCAGAATAGTCGCAACTTCCAGGGTTGCGCTTCCATTCTCCACAGTGTTGCCGCTCAGCGGATCGGCAACCCTGCCGCTAGTGTTGGAGATATAGGCGAACTGTACAGTGTTGGAGATCCGCTCTGAGTCGCACATCACAGACAAGGACACAACGCCGCTGGCGTGCTCTGAATGGTTGGGTTTGCGCGTACATTGTGGGTGTGTGCGTGCGTGCCGGTACGTGCGTGCGTGCCGGTGCGTGCGTGTGTGCCCGTGTGCGTGCGTGTGCGCCGGTGCGTGCGGGTGCGTGCGTACGTACGTGCCTGCGTGCGTGCTGGTGCATGTGTGTGCCGGTGCGTGCGTGCCGGTGCGTGCGTGCGTGCGCGTGTTTGCGCTACCTGGACAGAAGCACCGCAACACTCCCGGTTGAACTAACGTCGCTGGAACGATGGTTGAGTCGAACTGACATGAGTATTGCTGCCCTCTGGAGTACCATGGACCGCTGACCAGCACCTTGGCACCGCCCTGAATAGGATGCCACCAAACTGGTTTGGCCAACCTTCCATTAAACCATACCGCCCAGACTAGAGACACTGGTTTTAGCACAATTTCGGGCAAAGCTGACCAAGTACCAAATTGCCATTTTAGGACTCCAGCGCATCAAAATGTTTCAATACTCCTACTAATAATAAAAAAGTTTTAAAAGAAACCCAATAATGCTGCGCGACGACCGAATGACAAATACAAAAAAAAACATTTGCGACAAGCCAACCTGCGTAAAAGACCAGTCAGGAGAGTAGTCAGTAATTTCGGCGACGGCAGAAGAAACGCTCTGCTTCGTTTGGCTCTAAAATATACAATTAAAGCTCCACGAAAAAAAACACACGAGAAAATAGCTGTAAACAAAACTATACAAGCAACTATGCGCTTGTCCAGTTTGCATTGATTGAACTATAACGCAAAAATAAATAAATAAATAAAAATAAAACAAAAAAGCACCTCTCGCACCACGGGCGGCTTTTGCTGCTGCTGGCGAATTTGCATACTGCTACCGTAACCCAGGTTGGTATGCAAATTTAGTGGATGCGGCGCAGCAGCTACCGTAAACGCGGTGACCCCACTCAAATATCCTTCGTCCATACCATCGGAAAAGACGGACGGCTGACGGCGCATAGATGCGCTACTAATATGTGGAGACCTGAAAAAAATAATTAATTAATATTGTATTCAATTAATTACCGAAACAAAACGAATTAATGTCCTGGATGATCATTAGGTGGTTCGGGCTGTAGAAGCGCACAATTGCAGGGGGGATTTTGGGGGGTTACAATTTGGAAAGCGGTCTTTGAAAGGAAATTTGTAACTTACCGTACGTATTCGTAAGTAACACTCAGCACACACTTCCACACATAACAACTCGGCTGGGGTACGGTGGCTCATTTAGGAAGGGGTGAATGAAACCGTGAAACTTCAAAGGGAGGGGGGATAAAAACACTCGGCCATATATCTGTACATCATACCTGCAACTGGGGGAGGAGTGGGAGTTACCCTCCCCCCACTTTCCAACACCCCAACCCCCCCCCCCCCAGAATTTTCACAAGGGATGCTCACCCTGTAGTTGACCCTCTTTATACCCATTTTTGACCAAGAAGTGCCAGCATAACTGAAACTTTTTGCTCCAGACACCTCCCCTCCCAGAATTCGGCCATTTACCCCCCCACCCCGTTACAGGTATGCTGTACATGCGCGTGTCCAGCTGACAAAAATTTAGAAAAACCTGGAGCCAATGTTGCAGCTATTGCTTCTGCCCACGGCGGCCAAATGAGTGTGTGACGATGTCTGAAGAAAGCATTCAGTTCGATTTCTTGCATTTTGCACGCGCGCACCGGCACGCACGCACCGGCACGCACGCACGCACCGGCACGCGCGGACGCACGCACCGGTACGCACGCACCGGCACGCACGCAAGCACGCACGCACGCACCGGCACGCACCGGCACGCACCGGCACGCACGCACGCACCGGCACGCACCGGCACGCACGCAAGCACGCACGCACGCACGAACGTACCCCGTCAGTTTTGGCTCCAACTTCCAGCAAAAGCTTGCCGCCGCCCTGACCGTTGAGAATTTGCAGTGAGCTGTTGCTAGTGGTCGCTTCGCTGGCACTGCAGCTAGCGTTTTGGGCGCCGTAATTAATTGGCAAATTTCGACTCGTTCTATCGATTTTCTGCCTTTCGTCCCGCGAAAGTTTCCGTAAAACCGAATCGACGAATGTTCTCGAGTCGGTCTGCTCGAAGTCGCGCCGCTGGTGCAAAGGAGAATGCACTGAAATTTAAATATTGAAATATTTTATGTGCGTACGTGCGTGCGCGCAGCACCCATAGTCTGTGCATTACTGTGTACTGTATTTTGGGTAGCATTGTATCCGGGTAAACAGGGCATAAAAGTGTATCTTTTTTGGTAGCTTTCGCACCATTTTTGCAGGAAAGCAAATACGTCAATAATTGACTCATATACATAACAGGGAAACATTAATTAGGCATTTTGTTCAGTTCAGCCCAGTAATATTGGAGAAAATTTCAATCCACCGACTGAATGTTTCACCCATTCTAACTAAGTACCAACATGAGAGAAAGAAACCGATAGACGCAAACAAAAACGGGCAATGGAAAAATGAGAATAACTACAACTACAAATGACACTTAATAAAAAAAAGAGCCACACGGATAGCGTCGAGTTGCGCGGCAATGTCAGCTTCGCTCGCCTCTCCTTCGACCAGTAAATTCCTGGCGTTCTCGGCGATTCTGTCGAGTAGAATCCGCCTGTCCGCCTCGCAGGCGGGTCGCACGTTCAGGTAGTGGATCAAGACCAGCTCGGGACGCTGGAAAATAATCGAGAAAAGTCGCCAAAAATGTAGGAATCAGGGGGTCGCGCGTACGCACGCACCTAGCACACACACACACACACACACACACACACACACACACACACACACACACACACACGCACGCACGCACACACACACACACACACACACACACACACACACACACACACACACACACACACACACACACACACACACACACACACACACACACACAATTCAGTCATCACATCACTAACACCAACTCACGCACGCACGCACGCACGCACTCACAGCGAGAAGCGAATATATCCTCCTGTGAAAGGTGGGCACCAAAGCGGAGTGCACATAGCTGGCGTCAATTAATTCCACGCCTCTCACTTTCAATTTCATATGGTCCTTTCGCGGTAGGTTCTTCGCCTTGCGCTTCACCCAGCAATAGCCGTCCTAAAAATAAAATTTAAAAAGATGTATCAAGTATCATGCTCACATCTCGAAATTGAAATTCTCTTTTCTCTTTACATCTTGTATTTTATCGCACTCGCCGCGCGACAAAATTTTACCAAAATTGTGATTTTCAATTTTCAAGAATGACTCTGTCGAAAAAAACGTTTCAACGCAAGTATACATCAACAAATAAATTAGACTTATTCATTGTTGTCGACTTATTCGTAATACCACAAATTTCTTTATTTAGCTGTCTGTTTAGCCACCTGCACAGTCTGTGGTAGTGCTTCCCTCCTGTACAAAATCTGCCTGCCACTGGGCGGCAAGAAATTCTTTAAATTCGAAGAATTCGGGTTTAAGTTTCCAGAATGCGAAGGAGCCTCGGAAATCCACTCCTGGTGACGTTGCGCCGAGATTAGAATGCTGGCAATTTCCTGCAAAATTAGGCAATTTAATTCATAGATTAAAAAGACTAGAAAAGAAACCTCATTAGAATTCCACCGGCACCAAGAGTCGGAAAATTCGTCTGTGCTGCGCAGTTCAATCTGAGTGGTCATATTCGATATTTAAATAAATTAAAAAAACTACATGTTTAGAAGAAAAGATCCTTAGAACTTTCGCGACAGCTGCTGTTGTTGCCTTGCGACTACATTGGCAGCCGCCATTGATTTTCAATAACGTATTAGCGGTTCCGAGAAAAGTTCCGCTTACAATCCGTGGAGTATATTTCTGATTTTGGTATAGTACGGTATGCGCAGTTTTAAATATTCCTACGATGCCTCTTGATTGAAAGATCCGTTTTGCGGGCACTAGGCACATAGGCACACACATCGACCTAGGAGTTCTCATTAGCAAAGATCTGCACTTTACAGAACACTGTAGACGATCTGCCAAGTGCCAACATCGCTGCTGTTAAGGCTAACGCGATTCTGAATTGCTTTCACAGCAGAGATTCTAACCTAATGCTCAGTCGAAATGCACGTACTGTTGATGGCAGTCAGAACAAGGAGTTTTGCATTTGTCACGTCGTGGGAACGCCAAGTCTCTGCGTTAAATCTATTCTCGTAATAAACGGCTAGCAAGTGGGACAAAAAGAAACGCCAAGCCGGTGGTGAGGCAAGACAAGCATGGAATGCTTCCTATCCATCTTCAATCCCTGTGGTGAGACGATGTCATCTCTACTTCTTCTGCATCTGCATGCAGGCGAGGGAAAAGTAATCGAAACCGTTGTTGGAGCTTGGCTGCTTAAGCGCCTGCCATTCTTCGGCACCATCTACCAGCACCGCCACCTTCGCTCGCTTCTCGAACTTGTCCTCGGAGGGCATCTGCGGTTCAAGTTGAGACGTTGTATGATCGTGCATTTCACCTCGTATGTACTCAGTCGGCCGACACCCGCAACTCGACGCAGCCGCACGCACACACGAACACACCCACCATTCTGAAACCGAACACTCGTCCGTCGCAGCGGATCAGCCTGGTATCCTCGACTCCAAACGGTTGCGCAGGCATCGTAGGGCCGGCGGCCCACGTGTTCGTCTCCAAGGAGTAGATGAGGCACTTGGTCGCCTCGACTACGCTGTCCCTTGTCGTGACGATGGCCAAGCCGCAAGCGAGGATGCCCTTGCCGTCCGCCGTCAACACGGCCGATTTCAAAGAGCTGGAATGGGGAGTCGGGATTTCAGCAGCGCACACCGCCGACAATCCGTACTCCGCTCTCCGCACCATGCATGTTTTGGTAACAATTACCGTCCGATAACAACCCCCCCCCCCCCAAAAAAAAGCACCTATTGTGCCCCAGGACCGAATTGTGGCATTCTCGGGATCGCGAATATCTACCTATGTACAGTACGATGCACGCGGTCGCAGCGTAGCCACGAGTTTGTCGGTCTGGCCGTGGGCGCCAAGGCAACTTCTCAGGGTTGCGTACGTACATGTCGTCGTTGCCGCCCCCCCTCGACGGGCGTCTCGCTGAGCAGGGTCCACTGGGCGTCGGCGGCGTGCGTGTCGAGTCGGTAGACCAGGTAGTAGGGCTGCTGGTCCAGAGCGCGCCTCTCTTCGCGCCACAGGCGGCGCCTAGACGCGTCGAGAGCTTCTCGGCGTGCAAGAGAGCACCACTGTACATGGTATGCAATTACCGTAAATCCTCCAATAGAAGTCCCCCCTCCAACAGTGCCCCCGGGCATACATGTAACCGGGTTTTTGAAGTGGGGGGGGGGGTCTGAGAGACTTCTGGGGGGGGCGTGGGTGGGTACTTAGAATTGAAGAGGGAGGGGGTACCAGAAGGGAAAAAAATGTTCCTAAATAGTGTCTAAATAGGCACTTTTCAGTCAAAAATAGGTCAAAAATGCGTTAAAATAGGCTAGAACTAGCGTTATTTAGCTGTTTGAAGGCCAAAATACACTGAAAAAGGCGAAAAGTACACTACTTTGTACAATTTTAGACAAGTTGGAAAACTTCAGGAAAATTCTGGGGGGGGTCTGGGGGGGGGGGCTGGATAGGGACAAAATTCCGGCTGGGGCCCCCAACCCCCCCCCCCTAACCCCCCCCCCCAGTTACATGTATGCCCCCGGGTACCGCATTGTTGAAAGTATAGGGTAAGGGGTATGTTGTGCTATGTGGCTTTTATGGGCAAAAATAAGTGGTAGGTACACTAATATCGTGTATACACACTACTACTAACCAATAATCGTACGTTTCGGCAATTATTAACGAAAATCAACCATTAAATGTGGCAAAAGTGATCAAAATCACACTGAAAATCGGCAGTTTTGACAGCGAAATTAGCATTGCCATTCAAGTTTTTAGGTTGAAAGTAGAGAAGCCCCCCTCCAATAGTGCCCCCGGGTAAGGAGAGGTTGAAAGAATAGTGGATCGGGGACACTATTGAAGGATTTACGGTATACTTGGAAACTTGAACTAGAAAGTTGCGTGAACTTGTAAGTTGAAGTTAAGTTATTGAAAAGTTAAGCTAACCTAAACTTCAGTTTTTGAGGTCCAAATAACTTGAGCTAACGTTAACTTGAGTTAGACAGTTCTAAATAACCTGAGTAACGCAAACTCGCGCACTCAGCAGCATCTAAAAGAAAGCGTGCCGGATTTTTGTGGTGTTGTCTCTCATGCATGTCCACGTAACTGGTTGCTATGCTACCCACGGCGGACATCAACAAAGAAGCACGATGTGTAAACGTCGTTCTTCACCATGTTCTCTCTGGGTTGTGGCAGCAGTACCTTACTGCGCGCGCGCGAATGAATTACTGTAATGACGGTGATTTAGCAGCATCTACCGCGCGTTTCGAAAATCGCTTGGTTGGTGCAGCTAGCTGCTACAACTAGGTAACAGGTTCAGTTAACTTGTAACTTGTTTTTCGAAGGTCAAGTTAACTAACTTAACTTAACTTGACTCAAAATTTTTAACTTGAAAAGGTAACTTAACATAAATTGTTCGACAAGTTCCCAATTATGTTGAGAAATGCAAACACACGCAGGCACCGGCAGGCAGTCCATGATCAATTGGCAAGCAGTGCACACAGGCAGCAGCAAGTCAACACGAGCAGAGTACGCGCGGCGTGCACGAGCACGAGTTGCCCAACCTCTGAAGAGCGGAGAAGAACGAGTCGCGGTTGTTGCCATTGCTTTCTCTCTCTCCGTAGAACACGAGGTGGAGGTAGCGGTCGTCGACGGCCACCATCGAGTAGACGTCCACGTACTGAGTGTCCTGACTCTCTGGGATCTTCGCCTTCAGCGTCGTCCACTTGTCTTCGGCCATGGAATAGCTGTGGCAGTCGCGGCCCTGGCCTCTCCCTATCAGTCCAGCGCATAAGAACAGCGTACGGTATCTCCTGCAATCGACCTCAACCTCCGTGCAACAGAGAGAGAGAGAGAGAGAGAGAGAGAGAGAGAGAGAGAGAGAGAGAGAGAGAGAGAGAGAGAGAGAGAGAGAGAGAGAGAGAGAGAGAGAGAGAGAGAGAGAGAGAGAGAGAGAGAGAGAGAGAGAGAGAGAGAGAGAGAGAGAGAGAGAGAGAGAGAGAGAGAGAGAGAGAGAGAGAGAGAGAGAGAGAGAGAGAGAGAGAGAGAGAGAGAGAGAGAGAGAGAGAGAGAGAGAGAGAGAGAGAGAGAGAGAGAGAGAGAGAGAGAGAGAGAGAGAGAGAGAGAGAGAGAGAGAGAGAGAGAGAGAGAGAGAGAGAGAGAGAGAGAGAGAGAGAGAGAGAGAGAGAGAGAGAGAGAGACGCGATTGGCAAGAAAGAACCCACCGATTGTCGCGCCGGCTCTCCTCGCCGTCTCACTTGTCGGCTGAGGGGCGCCGATCCGAATTGAGCCCCCTTCAAAGATCGTCGTCGCACGTTTCGCTACGTCCCCGGCGACGCCGCCTCCGGTGACGATCAGTCGGCCGTTGTAGCCAATAGCCGAAGCGTAGAAAAGAGCCTGCGTGCGCGGTGAGTTGTTTGGCAACGAATCAAGGGCACCAAGAACGCTTTTAAAAACCATACCGTAACTCCTTCAATAGTTCCCTGTCACTACAGTTTTGAAGCCTTTCTTTACCTGGGGGACTATTGTATGAGGGCGTCAATAATTGCAACCTCGGCATTCCAAGCCTACAGCACATTTTGTAGACAAAGTTGCCAATTTTGTAGTGTTTCTAGTCATTTCGGTGACGGACGCGCCCCCCCCCCCCCCCCCACAGAGCCGCACTCCAACTTCCAACAGTGCAACAAGAGGGTGAGAAGGGAGTTTGAACCCCCAATAGTGAATTGAAAAGAAAAGTGAATAGTAAATTGAAACCGAGATTTAGGAATGCCGAGAATTTGAAATTTGCGACTTGAAAACTTACAGTGAATTTAAACCACGTTTACGATACGAACCGCACACCTCCGGTAGACGCAGATAGCTGTTGTAGGTGTCTGTCTCGTGGTCCAACAACGAAATTCCGTCCGTCAACTGGACCCCTTCGTCGCTGACGAAACGAAAGCCTCCCACGAGTGCCACTCGTTCCACCGTTTCCTTACCTAAATAAAACACACCATCAATTAACGAGAACCCTATAATTAATTCGTCACCCTGGGGTATAATTGATTTATTCGGGCCGTAGGAGGGGATCTAATAAATTCGGAAAGGTAGATGCTTGGGGAGCTTTGCCGACAAGGACGGGATTCTGAAGGTAAAAATGCACTGCGCACACACGTTGGTACACTCTCACACGCTCGCATTATTGCTTTTCGAACGCAGAAAACCAGTAACGCAAAGGATTCGATTCACTTGGAGGTGGCTTGGGAGGCTTGCATGCGAGCGCCGCGCCCGCGATGGCGCACACTCCAAGCGCATAGGGCAGCTGCATCGTGGCACCGTTCCGTAAAGTAGAGGGTGGACTCTCAGTGACAATGCGGTGCGCTCCAGACAGTGGGGGCTTTTCAAGCGACCGCAATGAGGTCCGCGCAGCACCCAGTGCTTCGGATCAATCGGCTCTTGCAAACAACGAACGCAGTGCACGTGAATGCACTACGTCCACCATAGACATCAGCGAGGGATTTGGAGCGTTTCCCTAACGCCACTGGATTCGATTCGCTGCTATCAGTTGCCCCATGAAGAAAGACGTGCGGGCGACGCATGCGGCCAGACACAGCCGCCGTCGATGCCCGCATTACCTTGTGGAATTAGCGCCCGCTTGAAAGAACCCAACCAGAACCCGAACCCGGTTCATGTACGAACCACAGTCCAGACACTTTTGCCTCCAATTAGTAATTTAGTGATACTAGTGACAGTGATATGGTTGCCTTAGGGGCTTTTATGCAACGAAATGCGGTACTTTAGTTAGAACCAACTTGTACCCAAAAACCGTCCCTTTCGTGTAAAGTGTCACTTAGCCTAAGGGGCTTTTATGCAACTGGCCCCTAGATTCTGGATGGCGTTCTTCCGAACATTTGTGGCGGCCCTCGTGGCTAATCGCCACGTGCCTCTAGACTGGTATGGTTTGTCCAAGGGAAAATGCATTCTTTTTGCCATTTTCTATCGAAGCCAACGCGCCGCACTGCAACGTCTGAGCATGATCGCGCGCGATGCACACAGCGGTCGCAACCACAAGAAAAAAACCGATACCATGAAAATGCAGTCGCGTATTTGGTGTCAAAATTCGTCGTCAAAGCGCGGCCGGCTAACTAGCGCCAAGGTAGTCTGGGTATTTATGTGGGGTGGGGTTGGCTTATGCGTTCCGCACACAGCGCTATTTACACATTCTCGCAGCAGCTATGCTTAGCTATGTCAGTGTCACAACTAATTGATGGGCTTACTCACAAGTCACCGTAAAGAGACTGCCAGATTTACTAATTAAATGATTAAATCACTGCGGCCGACCATAAAATCGGCTCGTCAGATTGCCGAACGCGTCGCGAATGCTGCCACCCAAGCTCTGAACAACAGACGCTTACAACGACTTCAACTTTTACAAAAAAAAAAATACAGGATTGCACACTCTTCTATCCGGATTGTTCGACTACTCATTGCGTTTACTGGAGAAAACCCTGTACAAAATGTCGATCGCCCAAGGTTCGATTCCTCGACATAACCAGTTGACCACTCCTACCTCCCAAAACAACGGGGGGTCTGGTAGTTTTTTCTCGGGGGGGGGGGGGGGGTGTTGGAAAATTCTGTGGGAGCCCCCCCCCCAGTTACAGGTATACCCCACAATTAGAAGTGTTTACAAAAAAAATACAAGATACGTCTACATGTTCGACATCCACCCTAATACACAGAATCCGTCCTTGCCAGAGGGAGGGGGGGGGGGGGGGGGGGGGGGGGGGGGGGGAGGAGGAGGAGGAGGAGGAGGAGGAGGAGGAGGAGGAGGAGGAGGAGGAGGAGGAGGAGGAGGAGGAGGAGGAGGAGGAGGAGGAGGAGGAGGAGGAGGAGGAGGAGGAGGAGGAGGAGGAGGAGGAGGAGGAGGAGGAGGAGGAGGAGGAGGAGGAGGAGGAGGAGGAGGAGGAGGAGGAGGAGGAGGAGGAGGAGGAGGAGGAGGAGGAGGAGGAGGAGGAGGAGGAGGAGGAGGAGGAGAAAAGTCTGGGACTGGAAGGCATACCGTAGTAACCAAGTGGAGCCGTGGGGTGGGCGGAATGGCCCTTCGAGGAATGGGGGATGTGGACCGTACCCCCCAGTTACACAAATTGTTGGTGAGGGGGGGGGGCAGCTGTGCTGACCTGGCCCCTATATGCGATTTTGGTGGGATTCCCAGGGCTGACAGGGTCTGTACCTGTAACCGGGTCTGGAAGAGTGGGGGGGGGGGGGGGGGGTTAATTGGCCGAATTGTTGGGGGGGGGTGTGGAAAAAAAAGGGGGGGAGCGGGCCATTATTTGAGTTATACTGGCACGTTTTGGTCAAAAATGGGTATAAATAGGGTCTAAACAGTGTTATTTAGCTGTTTTAGGGTCATATAACACCGAAAAGCACTGAAATACACCAACATTTACTCACTGTTATCGTGTGAGACAGGGTGAAATCCCTTGGAAAAATTCTGGGGGAGGGGAGGGATGGGGTGGGTGTTGGAAAATGGGGGGGGGGAGGGGCACCCCTCGTTACAAGTAGGTCCGCACGCACCCTGGAGCCGTAGTAGCCCCCATTGGAGCTGCCACCGCCTGGGGGCGCGTTGAGGCGACTGTTGCTGGCGCTGCCGGCGTTGCCGTAGGCGTCGAGGACCTTCTGATAGCGGAGCTTGCAGGCCGCCTCTATGGTCTTGGCCATAGCGCCGGCGCTTGGCTCCACGTGGAACACGTAGCAGAGGAAGTTGTCCGTGGACGTGCGCATGATGAACGCGCAGTGCCTGCCACGCACGCACGCATTGGCCCTACTAACAGCCACAGTAGGACATACACCCCATCCTCCCCTCTAAGAATCTTTCAAAAGAGTTTGAAAAGGTCCACAATGGTAAAGGTAGGCGCTTAAGTGTTCTCCAACGTGTTATGTAATTTGCAACGCTGAAATTGCGCTGTTTAGACACCGTTTGGTCTCCACTTTACTTGCCTAATCTAAAGTACTTAGCAGAATTACTCCATTCTAGGCATTCACCTCCCCTCCTAGACATTCGAAACCAGCACCATGCGCACAGGAGGCCGATTCTCTACCAACCACTAGGCCACACTGCGCTTTGCAAGCGTTGGCCATACATGTCACTGCATCTCGGCTGACCCAGTCAAAAACCTCCCCCCCCCCCTCAACGAATGCTTCAAAATTGTTTCAAAAAGTCTACAACGGTACACAAAGGTGATCAAAATCAAATCGAGTAGCCGTGTCGACTTCCACTTTCAGAAAACGCCTTTTAGACACCAAATTTCGTAAAAAGTACCTATTCTGCTGAAGAGGTCCCCAATCTGGACAATTTTCCTATTTACGCGCGCCCACTCCACCCATACATGTAACCGGTTTTTTGAAACGGGGGGGGGGGGTCTGAGACCCTTCTGGGGGGGGGGGGCTGAGACCCTTCTGGGCGGGCGGGGGGAGGTACGCAGGGGAGGGGATCCCAGAAGCGGAAAAATGTACCTAAACAGTGTCTAAAAATAGGCACTTTTTAGTCAAAAATAGGTCAAAATGTGCTAAAATAGGCTATAAATAGCGTTATTTAGCTGTTTAAAGGTCAAAAACACTGAAAAAGACGAAAAGTACACTACTTTTTACAATTGTAGACAAGTTGGAAAACTTCAGGAAAATTCTGTGGGGGGGGGGGGCTGGGTAGGGGTACCGACTGGGGGGGAGGGGGGGGGTGGGTAACCCCCAGTTACATGTATGATATGATGACACCAACATGTGGGGAGTCGAAAATCAAACACGCCGCTCACTTGACGTCCCTGCCGATGCCGAGGAAGCTGAGGTAGCGGACGCGACATTCGGCGATCTTGTTGCCGCCCACCTCGGTCACGGTCAACGTCGACGGCGCCACGGCCGCGTCCACCAGCAGCCACCTCTCGGGACGGACTTGCGACACCAGCCGATCCACTGCCTCGTTCAGGATTTCGATCCCTGCATCGGAGATCGGTGATCAAACGTGCGTGTAACTGGGGAGGGGCGGGGGGTTGAGGGGAAGAGGGGGAGACACAGAAAAAGAGGCAGCACAATGATGCTCCAGCGCGCGTACCGGTGGCGTCTGGCACTTGCGTCACGCCCAGAAAGTGGCAGCGAATGACCTTCTTGGGCTCCTCCATGGGGGTGGGGAAGGCCTCCTCCTGGCCCAGTCGCCTTTCTCTGTACCTGAGCCACGCGTATGCACACCGGTTTGGTTGCCCCACTTTGCCCTGTCTTCTAGTGTCCGTCCACACCTGCCACTCCTCCTACTGTCCTCCCTCTCGAGGGAGTTGGGTCTCTGTTGCTGCTGCTGCATCAGTCGCTTGCAGACGTCCCGTAGGGTGTTGGCGATCGTGCGCGCAGGCGTGTCGCAGCGGAACACGTGACACATGAAGCGGCGCTGCGGTCCCCGCTCCCGAGCCACGTACGCGAAGTCCCTGAAACTTTCTTTCTCTCTTTCAATCTCTCTGTGCCTCAGACAAGACGGTGGGCCAACAACACTTCCACGACGCGGCGCCCGCTCATCGCAAAGCGAGCCAGTCATTCGGCCGACATAAGAGCCACAGTGCGCAATCGATTTTACGACACTGTTCCAGCGCCCTCCACTAGATTAAAGAAGCCGACGACGACACAAGCCGTGCAAGCAGCCAGCCAGCCCCCACACCACTGAGAGAACACCGTCGTCAACAACGCACCTCTCCCTGCACACGAGAGCGTGCGTGGACGAACATGAGTATGTGGTACCAACCACCATCGACAGACGGACCGTCAAGCGTGTTAGTGCGTGCGTGCGTGCAACGGACAAGGACGGACGGACATTCTTGGTGTGTGTGTGTGTGTGTGTGTGTGTGTGTGTGCGTGTGTGTGTGTGTGTGTGCGTGTGCGTGCGTGCGTGCGTGCGTGTGCAAGACGCAACAAGTGTGGACGCTGGCACTGGGGCCAGCGAAGAAGCGAGTCTCTGCACCGTACCTGCCGTTGTCCCTGCCCACTCCCCAGACGCGTATCTGGTGGATGGGCTGCGTGTGGAGGACGGCGTCCGAGTCAGGGTCCACCAGTCGCAGGTCGCGGTCGTCCAGCTCCAGAATCAGCTCCTTGCCCTGCGCGACACAACACCCCGAATACATCACAGACTCTTGTCGCGTCATGAGGCGCTCGCGGTCGGGGGCTTCAACTCCCACCAGGGTCGCTCAGGGCGGCGTATGGCCTAGTAGTAAAAAACCGGCCTCTTGCGCGCAAGGGGTTCGATTCTTGATGGCGCCACTAGATCGAGGACTTCCCTTTCCATGGATTTTCTCGTGCCATCGCTGCCCTGGATTACAGATGGCGTCCTTCCGAAAGTCTTCCGCTAATTATACGGCTGTAGACGGGAAGGCGTCATGGAGATGGGTAGGCTATATGGGCCATTGACGGCCTCCTAGCGTCGCCCCAAATCCAACAACAACAATGGTCACTCAGTCACAAATCTCCCGGGTGGGGCCTGAGCAACGGATGAACGCCCTCATGGCCTCTGCGTTGGCCAGCTCTGGCTGGGCGCTAGAGTGAGAGTCGCGCACGCACGGTCCCTCCCCAACGCCTGACGTGGTGGTCTCCATTGCGCCGAATAAACTCGTGTTCAAAAGGGGCAAGGTCAAAGGACGACGTACATCGCCCCACTTGGCGACGTTGTCGGTGACGAGGTCGTTCCGGCCGGTCGAGAGGTCGACAATGGCTCGGTTGACGGCCCGCGAACTTCGCTCGGCCGTCAGCTCCTCTTCGGCGATCTCCGTCCAGCCCAGGGAGCGGACCGCGAAACGCACCGGCTACGAACCGGTACAAAGGTGCGTACGAAACGCGTCTGCATTCGTGCTGTGGGCTACCATGCCCCTCCCAGGCGCTTTTTCAGCATTTTAGACCAACCATGCGTCCATGGTCCCTAGGACCAAATTTCATCAGTGTTTGTGTCCCCCACCCTATGGCCAATGAGCCCCACAGGGGGGGGGGTGCTAATTAGTGAATTTAGGGTAGCTACAGACCAGCGAAGTATTTCCAAATGCGCCTCTAGGAGAGGTTTTCAAAAAAACAATGGTTACAGTTGTAAGTGTGTAACAACCTCGATTTCCGGTTTCACGGTTTCAAACTCATTAAGCTCATTAATCCGAGAGATTACAATTTCACAGATTCCAATTCACTTCAATTCTCACTACCAGAATGGAGTCCCATATGTAGAGGAAGAACCGCACCAGACCGCGTCTCTCCAGGTCCAGCATGCTTCCATTTATTTATTTAATTATTTTTTTACATTTTTCCGTTAGCTTTGCTGCTTTCCCCCATCAAAGCAGATACGTACGTGGTGGTGCACGCTATATTATGGACTCAGATGGGGAGTTACACTGTATGAAAGACCCTTTCGTTCCGCTGGCGCGGCCTAAGCCCCAAATACCCATGCGCCCTGGGGGATAAAGTCTGTCCGACATTTCCCTCTAAGAGTGGATTCCCCCCTCCCAAATTCCATGCCGCGTGTCATCAATCTTTGGTGGCTTCGCTCAATGCTAGAATGGAACGCTCATATTTGGCTTTGCGTTGCTACTGGTAGAGGAAAGAAAGGCAATTTGACTTTATGGTGATGAGAAAGTGGAGAAATTGGTGTCCGCGGGGTGGGGGCACGCGCATTGACAGAAGACAAAACTGACAGTTCCCCCAGGGGCAGGGGATCAAGGCAAAAACGGATGGCAGCGGCAGCGGACGAAAACAAAAAGTGCCAGTAGCCACTCAAGCACTTAGGCCGTCTCCCTAAAAATGGCAAGTTAGGGAGTAGAACTTGAATTGGAGGAGGGGACTGGTCTCTAGCTTGGTCGGAAAAATTGAACATTTTCCATTTTTCGATTCGTCTTAGAAAATTGTTCAAGCTGAAAATTGTTTTCCAGAATTCCCCATCATCAATATTGTCTAGAACGACAAAAAATGAGTAAATGTGTGTGTGTATTCAGCACTTTTAAAGTCATTAAAAATTGCCAAATAGCGCTATTTAGTCCCATTTCTAACCAGCCAGCGTGCCTCTTTGGACGCTATTTCGGTGCTGTTTCCATTCTCGCCATCTACCCCCATATTTTCGCTCCTGCCCCCCCCCCATACTAGGCCTAATCGATCCTACCGCCGTACTTGCCAACAAAAAGAAGAAAAAAAAGACGCAAAGGGCAGGCGAGGAGACGAACCCTAAACTCCCCCATGAGCGCGCCCTGCTCGCTCTCGTCAGCAAAGTCGTTCTGGACGCGTCGTTTCGTCGTCGTCTGCTTGAAGGCGCGCTCCTCGATCACCGGCTGAGCGGGCGACGACTGCTGCAAGAAAGAAATTGAAAAACTTTGTGATACCAAAAAAAAAAAACAGAGCGGAAAACACGAAACCTCGCGAACGATGACCTGCTTAGGAGGCGGCTCGACGCGCGGCGGCAGCTCGGACAGCGCTTGCTGAATTCGAGCGGTGCGTGCGCGCGTGCCAATGCGCGCGTTCGTGCGTGTCGATGCGTGCGTGCCGGTGCGTGCGTGCGTGCGTGCCAGTGAGTGCGTGCGTGCGACATGGGCGCTGCGATTCGTCTGCACGTCAAATTGTCATCGAGTCACGAGGCTCTGCTAGGCAATTAAAGTATTCTAAAAAAATCGTTGAAAATAACAAAAAAACGCTCACGACGGGAGTGCTGGGCGGCTCTCGCTGGATGGTGCCCGAATCTACGTGCCAATAATAGCTGAAGCCGCTCGGATCTGCAAAAGTGTGCAAAATCCAGCTTCTGCAACGCTAATTGCGCCACACGCACGCACGCAAGTATCGGCTCGCACGCACACGCACCGGCACGCACGCACCGACATGCACGCACGCACGCACGCACGCCGCAAGCAAGCAAGCACGCACGCATCGGCACGCACACACCGGCACGCACGCACTGTAAGCGCGCAAACAGCTTCAGTCCAGCAGTGTGAGTGACCACACCTAGCCACCGCACTGTCAATAGGTGGAATGGGGGGGGGGGGGGGTAGGGGCAGCGTGCCGACAGGTGTCGACGCGGCGGGACGAACCTGTGCGGTGTGTACGTATGTGGGTGGGCGTCGGCGGCACGCGAATTTGTCGGCCAAGAGGGAAGGGGGGGGGTGTAAAAATCGCGCTCAGAGAGGAGGAAGTCTCAAAATTGCCTCGTCGCGGCGAGGCGGCGCGTGCTATTGACAGATGGCGTAGAATCATACTAGTGCGGTGGCACACCGTTGGAAGGGGGGGGGGCAGGAATTCCACACACACACACCACACAGAGTTGTGTGTACATTTGGAGGCGCAAGGCAAAAAGGGGCGTAGAGGGGAGGAAGGGAGACTTTCGACAATGCGACGCGAACTCTGATTGAATTGAATTTGGCGGCCCGGAAAAGGGCCGAGCGAGTTTCGACTTTTAGTCTCGCAGTCCGGCCTGGGCATCGTCGCCGCCTATAGTGGGTTTCCAAAAGGAATCCTATGTGCTGTGCTGCAGAATTTTATTTACCGGGTGGTCTATACTCGAGCGAGCAGGTTGCGGCTCGATTTCTGCTATGGCTGCTGTTCCAGGTATAATTTGAGCACAGCTAGCTACCTACCCAAACCACCGGCTAACACACACACACACACACACACACACACACACACACACACACACACACACACACACACACACACACACACACACACACACACGCACACACGCACGCACACCCACACACACACACGCGCACACGCACACAAGCGCCCGCACGCACGCACACGCACACTCCACTCTTCCCTCCACACTTACCCTCATGCTTTTCCCAACCAGGGGGCAGTGGACGGTGCTGTGCGGCCCTCTTCTCTTCCAGTTGAATGCCGCTGTCGTGACTGTCTGGGGACTGGATCACCTCCTCCACCACCCTCTCCTCCACCTCATCGTACTCCTCGTCCCCCTCCTCTTCGGGAGGGGGAGGAGGGGGAGGCTGCCTCCTGGGTGGTGGGGGCTGCTGCTTGCGACGGGCCTGGTCCAATTGCCAGTAGAACGAGTAGGGGTCCCTAAAACGTGCATCCTCAGGTACCCCAACAGAAAAATGTTTTACAAATGTTTCGATCTACTTGCATGAAGGAGACTGCGTGTTGTACACGGTATTAAAAAGGGAAGGAGTTAGTGCGGAATGCGGATACTGCTCAAACAGTGTATTTTGACCAAAAAGTACTTTTTAGAAAATTGAGTTGTTATCATTAGTGCAAGCAGAAAAGAAGATCGACAAATGATCTACGGACTCTCTCCCAACCCATCAAAAGCTTACTGCCCCGCTCCGTGTTCTCGGAATACCTCCCCCCCCAAAAAAAAAAATCGCGACGCAGAACACGGTGTTACAGGTATGCTACCAGTTCCGAGCTTGCGATGCGTAATGCGTCCTGGTCCCCCCCCCCACCCTACCAACTAAAAATCACTAAAAACGTCCAAAAATACGGTGGACGGACAGAATGCGTCGTCAACCTCACATAAAATACTGTCTCAATTTCTCAAAGCGCGGACGACTCGATCCGTGTGCATGCAGTGTGTGTGTGTGTGTGTGTGTGTGTGTGTGTGTGTGTGTGTGTGTGTGTGCGTGCGTGTGTGTGTGTCGGCTCAGGACAACGCACCTGTGCTCTGTGGTGACGGTGGTGTCGCCTGCGCGCTTGACCTTGATGCCCCCGCCGGGATAGGCACCCGTGGGGCTCCTGGACGCTCTGTCGATCGCCTGCAGATTGTCGCGGAAGCTCTGCGAGCTGTAGTCCACGGCCCTGTCCCTCATGTCGCTGCCGACGCCACCGCCGAATTCGTCATCGGTGGTAGTGGCGACGGCCATCTCTCCGGCCAGGTCCGTGCCGCTCAGGTAGTAGTACTCGGTGTGCCTGTCCAGCTCCTGTCGACCACCACCTCCTCCTGACGACGACTTGTCCAGGACAGCGGTGTCGTCGTCGGGCACGCCCATGCGGGCGCCGTCCAAGGCGGAGTAGTGCTTGCGCGCCTTGCTGCCGCCCAGGCTGTCTAGGCTGGTCAGCGAGCCACCGCCGCCGGTGTCGACGCTGGGCGACTTGGCGAAGCTGGGATTGAAGAAGCCGTTGTCCGTGTCTAAAGAGAGGATGGAGAGCGAGCGATTGGGCTCCTGGATGCGCAGCATCGTCGTCGAGTGCCAGTGCTTTCCTCTCGCCGAGTTCAACAACAGCGAGCAGTCAAGCGCAACGCCGGAGTGTCACGAGAGAGGGCAGCGAGCGAGCGAGCGAGCGAGAAGCGACGACTGCGTAGGCGCGAAGCGAGTCATGTTCGTCGAGTCACAGGGCGCCGAGGAGACAAACATTCACTCGAGTCGGTTGCCTGTTGTTTGCCCCGCGAGTGAAGCGGCGCGCCGCGCAGCGACTCTAGCGGATCCACTGGGCAAACACTCGGCGCGCCGCCCGCCACGCCACAACACCCGCCACTGACGCCTCACCGAAGGCCGTGGGCGACCGGCCGGCGTTCTCGAGCAGCAGCCAGGGCTCGATGGCCCGGCGAAACTCCAGTCGACAAGTGGGATAGAGCGGCGGTCGGCTCGAACCGTTCTTCTTCTTCTCTTGCTCGACGCAAGTCGGCCAGGAGGGCATGCTGATGACGGCCGTGGCGCTGCTGCTAATCGGCTGGCCGCTCTGCCGCCCACTGGCGGCTGGATTCGATGATGACCAGACGGGGAAGAGGAGAGATGCTGAGTCAGCAAGCGCTGAGCAACGAACGGGTCAAGAAGAGCAACATGCGTCTGGACGACTGGAGACGACCGACGGGACGAGAGGCAAGGGAAATGCCGCCGACTCACGCTAGCAGAGGGAGGAGAAAAAGGCAACACCGACAGATAGCTGTTGTTGGCTGCTAGCTGGTGGAAATTATCGGCGGATCGATAAGCCACAGACAGCCAGCCCGTCCGCTTCAGCTTCTCAGCGGCCCAGAACCAAGCAAGCCCAGTTCGATTGCGGCGAGGGCTTGACCGCGGGCGCCGGAGTTGCTGTTGAACTTTGTTGAAAAGACCACATGAGTATAATTCCTACAAAATTCCCCCTCAACACAGCAGCAGCAAACGCGCGCAGTTTCCTGGCTGTGCTAGCTAGCCAGCCAGGTGGGCCAGCTAACGTCGCGACGCTTCTAGCTAATGCAGAGTTAGCTGCCGATGGCGGGCGCCGTTGAGGACGCGCCACTCGACGACTGAAATCCGGTTTTCCCTCGGCTCGCGTTCAGTGTGTTTGCCGAAGCGCACAGATATGCGGAGCGCGCGCGCCACCGGAGCGCATCAGAAAAAGACAAAAGTGCGCACCGCACAGCCTCTCGTCGTGTAGGCATTAGGGGCGCGGCAATAGCCCGAAAAAAAAACTGGACCACTTCAATCGGCACCGGCTCTTGATGAGCCGGATTTTTTAATAAAGTTTTCGACGATTGTACGTATAGAATTGTGCGACTTTGATGATACGTTGATGATATACACGTGTTGTGTCACACTGACCTGAGCTGGAGGCGGCAGTTGAATCCATCGTTGTTTGAAAACACAATTCACGAATCACGGCAATCCAAGCATAAAATTAAAATCGACTAATTCTATTGAAGATAAAAGAATCAAATTCTGCGTTTGGTTAAGCAATGGAGATTCGTCGAAGTCTCGTAAAGAATCTCCCAATCACTGTACAACAGCTTGACTCGGCAAACAGAGACACTTAGTATTATTGTTATTACCTACTTGCAGTAAACACACAACCTTAGTCATGGATTGGATTGCAATCGTCGTCAAGGTGTGTAGTCATACGTGTACTGTACACAGCTGTTTCATTATTTTTATTATTTACGCCAAAGAATAATGAAACGGTTGTGTGATGAACGAATTTCCTTGTTCTGAACGCTGGAATAAAAACCCACTGTTTTCCCTCCCTACCTAAAAAAGGTCTGCTCAACCCGAACTAACTACTGTCTCTGACATCAGAGTGGTGCTCCTCGAACATGAGCCTGATCCTCTGACCTCTGACGATGAGCAATCCAACACAAACCTACTCAATACGAATTGACACCAGAATGACAGAAAATCACTAACGATTGCACAAACAGTGTGAGATCAAATAAATGTCGGAACAAATTGATCAGATCATAAGTTCAATCAAATCGAGCAAAGAAGTTAAACAGATGTCACAACTTCAAAATGCCCGCCAGAGTTGCGCAGATAGATGGATGGACGAGATCTCAGCTCGTCCGGCGGCGCATCACACTTCCCGTAGCCGCCTGGGACGTAGACAGCCCAGCCGTTGTCAACTCCGTCAGCGCTGTAGACAAAGATGTTGACGTCGAGCCAGTTGGCGACGGCCCAGCACTCAAACTCGATCGCCCAGGAGCCAACTTTACGGAGATCGCCACGTTGAACACGGACGCTCTTGCCGTTTACGACCACGGCGTCCCAGCGATGTTTCAAGTAGTCTTCTGCGGAGGAAAACTTGTCCGCGTAGTCGCGCAAGGCTGTTAATAGATGCTGCACTCGCTCAAGTCGTCTGTTAATAGATGTCGCCAATAGATGCTGCACTCGCTCTAAGTAAGGATTGGCCAGCCAACAAAACCCGTTCCCACCCTTCCAAGGTCGGATTTTTCAACTGGCGCTGAAAAAAGTGCGCGTTCAGCTCCTTTTTGATACGATTTCACTTCAAACCTTCAGCTGGGGCTTGTACGATCGCATCCGTTCATCCAGCGCGACGTAGACGGAGTTCCGCCGTCTCGATTTGACGGTGCCTCCCTCTAGCTGGTCGATTCTAGTTTGTTGCTGAAAGTGCTGTCTTCCTAGCTGTCGTAAAAATGAGGAGAGCACCGCACCGGGTGCCGAAGAGCCCATCTAGGAGTCATTTGTAAAGTCGACCGACAATTCGATGCAAGGACAACTCAATGTACGCAGAACACCTGGACAGCACCGAGTGGTAGGCTTCAGCCGCGTTCGTGGTGCGATCTGAGTCAGAGGCCCAGTGGTTGATCGCCTGAGGCCGCTTCAGCCAGAAGCTGCTCACGTAGTCGCGAAAGCGGTCAAGCTCTGCGTCCGGCCAAGCTGGGTACCCGGGAGGGACCACCCAGCCCTCAGGAGCGCGCGGCGGCTGGTGACAGTAGAGGAACCAGAAGCGCTCCATCAAGGTCGGGGGCAAAAGAGGGAGTCCGCAAATAAGTCGAATCCAGTGCTTAATAGGCTCCCACCCCTGTGATTGCTCGCTCGCTGACGACGTCTTCCTTAGATGAGACAACCACTGCTTCTTTACGACGTTCTTGGGCCGTCCAAGAGAACGCCTCCCGATGCTGTCATCCGTAATGTGACGAAGAACTGACGCAGCGCTGACGCGTTGGCCTGACAGGCTCTAAAATTCACATGCACAACAAGGAGCACGAAAAGCACAGAATAATCGTGCAGTAAAACCGAGATTTCGGCAGCCAATTGTCGATGCGAAAAAACAGATCTCCCGGACTTGTAGTCAGAGATCAGGCGCTGAACATCACGCCTTGTCCAAACACTTGCCTGATACCTTCCTTGCGGACGATTAGACATACTTTCGCATTTCGCAACAAAACAAAACAGAACAACTTCGCCAAACAATTTCAAATCACCTTTAAAAATCATCCTACCGTACTGAGCGCTTCATTATTTTTTGCTGCATCATTATCTTTTCCACTGTTAAACCGTTTCGTGTGGCACGTTCATGAGATCTATAACTATTTCTAGCGCATTATCTTCATTATTCTGCGAATTTCACTAGGTTCACTAATCGCTTCATTATTTTTTCACCGCTGCTTCGTTATTTACGCCAAAGAATAACGAAGCAGAATAACGAAGCATTACACACTCGGGTGAACGCGGTCGTCAAGGCATGATCGGTAAATGAGATAATTACGGTAAAGGGTAAAGGGAGGCTATTAGTGAGGCAGAGAGAGAGGCAGTGGGGTAAGGGGAGGACGAGGCAGAAGTAGGATGTCCGACCGTTGCGCCACTCGCCACTTCGCGTATGCGTCATAAAGTGGTGCACGCTTTCAGCTGAAACTTGTGTGCCACAGCATGTCCAAGTCTTGCTATCTTGCTACCTTAGGCGCCTTGTGAAAATTAAATTTCCATGCAGTAACCACTTCAATAAAACGTTGAGACTGTTTCTCATTGACTGAAGCTTGTTGTTTCTGCAGCATGTCCAAGTGCTTTGTTCTTAGAGCACTGCCTAAATTGAATTTGCATACAGTCAATACTACAGTATAACATGAGAGGCGCTTCTCATTGACCCAGCGGACATGACGAGATCATGATCGATGGGATCATGATTCAAATTCGAATATGCAGAGCGGACCAAAAAACGATTTGCGTCATGTGATATCCTGTGACTCAGTTTAAAAGTGTCACCACAGCGTCGAAAGTTGCGTCGAACCGCGAAACCCTTCCAACAAACTGTTGATCTCGCTACCACAATTCGGGTGGTGCAAATATGACGCTTGAAAATCATGAAAAATGAATCATCGGTCCAAAACTTCCTGTGAGTTAAGCTACAGACCAGTCAACCAAATAAACCGCCTCTAGGTTTATTCGGGAGCATATGGTATGGCGGATAGTGTTTTATAAGAGAGGCGGACACCCACGCGTCAGAAACCTCCACACGAATCCTTAGTTCGTCCAATTAGCACGGGAAGCACTCGCTCCACATCGCATTACGTCAGACAGCCCCTCGCGTTCACTTATAGTCCGGTCGAACAAAAGGTTGGATGTCGGACAATGCTGATGCATTACCTAGCCTGGTTGGACAGGATATGTTGTGACATGCTAGTATGCATCAAACGGGAGTCGTAAGTATCATTATAGCTCTTGCGGCGACTTCACAGATCCGTGAGGTGTCGGCACGGCTAAAAAATCCCAGTCCCAAAGCACCGGTATTTCGAATACAAGGCGAAAAATTCAAAATTCAAATCAAGTGCTTTTTGAAACCAGTTTGCTGCTTGTGCGACTCCAGCCGCCTCCCTTTGAGGTGAATCAAGCTGGAATTGACGGCGTAGAAAGCAGTCTTTTTCAGGGTTCATTGACTGAGAGAATGGTGTGCACGGACCAGTTCTGCCTCTTCATTTACGGCTCGTTGTGCGCGACTTCGTTTCTCTTCCCTTTCTATCTTCTCTTTCTCTATGCCATACGACGCGGCAGACGGCGGGGCACGGAGCAGCTGCGCTCCTCCTTCTTCCGCCTCTGTCTCTGGCTCGGCGCCGCCGACGTCGAATGCCTACTGCTTCAGGTTCGCTTGCCTGCTCTTGAACAAAAGTCAGTCATCCGAAAACCTCCAATAGTCCCCGGGGACGCTACATGTTTAAATCTCCGGATCCGGCCCACTTTTGTAGGGGGTTCTGCCTATCCACTGTTGGAGGTATTTCATGGTATGTAGAGTATCGTATAAATCCTCCAATAGCGCCCCCATGAAACGCCATACCCCCTCCGATAGTGCCCCCGGATAAAGAGAAGTTAAAAGTATAGTGCCCCGGGCACTATTGGAGGATTTACGGTATATAAGTATATAAGAGTTGTGTCAACTGTCAGCACTGGTTGGCTGGCTGGTCGAGGCTAGGTCTGCCGGCTTTTAGTGGCTCCTGTCGAGGCCCGCGATGTTTGGCTTCTTTTTCGAGCAATACACCGCCTTCGATCATGTGAGTCTTCTTTTTTCGGTTCGCCTCGTTTGGGTGTGTGCCGAATCTGGCGCGCACGGTCTGGGGAGCGTTGTATCGCACGGGAACGTTAGGGAGCAGCATTACATCGCGACATAAGACAGCGGGGCCACACATGCGACATGGACATCATAAATGTTTGCGGTTTGCGACACTACATTTAGGCACTCGACGAGACACACCACATAATGAGGCGTCCCAGAGGCCTTGTTTGTAGCCTCTGACTTGTCGCTCTCGTTCAGGTTCTGTTCAAACTGGGCGTACCGCTGTCACTGCAGTTTGTGACAAGCCAGGCAATTGGAACCGCATTGCTGGCCATCAACCGCTGCTCTGCCGCCATCGCACCCGACCGATACGAATTGGTGCGTCATGCTTGTGAAGTTTAAAAAGCTGCAATAACCATAAGCTAAAAGCTTCACTTTCAACCCTACTGTGAAGTCATGTCGCCCACTTGCAGGTGTGGAAGGGCAAGACGATGGCGCTGGCGTTCGTCGTCATGTGGCTGATCCCGACGGTGGTGTTGGTGCTCGCGCCGCTGCCTTTCACGAGGACCGAGCTCGTCCGCTTGCCCAACTCGACCATGGTCAGCACCTGCTTCTGGCCATCCGGCATCCAATTCACAATCCCAGTCACGCATTCGCAATTCCAGTCGTGTATGGATGGATGTCGTGCGCGCACAGCAACCGACGCTATGCATTGCTCTGTGTGTTTTGAGCCTCCTGAGCTGCTGGCATGAATGAGAACTTCCGGGGCAGGGGTTTGGGAGTCGGGGTGTGTGAACAGATTGTATGACAGATGAACGGGTGTGGTGACCGCTTCAGGCGATCGTGGTCTACAAGGATCCCTACACGGTCCCCATCTTTGCGCTGACGAGCACGGTGATGGTCGCGATCTGCGCCTTCGTCGGCCTCGTCTGCTACGTCGCGATTGCGTTGGCACTCTGCAGGTGTTTTCTCAAAAATTGCTTTAATTCCTAGTTCCATACCAAGCAATCCAACCTTACTATTGTTTCACCTCTCGACTATTCGGGGCACTAGTACTTGGAAGGGGCACTATTGGAGAGTCTAGCTACGATATGTGCCCAACTGTGCGTCTGAGGAGTCGACTGGCGGGCACGGGCGGAGTGGGCGGCTCGACGGAGTTGCGGCTGGCGCTAATCGGCTTCCTGCTCTACGCGGTGCTGATGGCGCACGCGGTGGTCAAGGCGCTCATCATCATTACCGGCGACTTCAACACCTACAAGGTGGCGCTATGTTGTCGTCGTTGTTGTTGTTGGATTAGGGACAACGCTAGAAGGCCGTCAATAGCATACCCATCTCCATGACGCCTTCCCGTCCCGTCTAGAGCCGCAGAATTAGCCAGGCATTCGGAAGAACGCCATCTGTAATCTAGGGCAGCAATGGCACGAGATAATCCATGGAAAGGGATGTCCTCGATCTGGTGGCGCCATCAAGAATCGAATCCAGGACCTTGCGCGCAAGAGGCCGACACTGTCCAGGTTGCGCTGTACCTGAGCGTCGACGTGCTGGCGCTCACGAACCCGGTCGTCATCACCGCCCTCAGTGGCCCGGTCAGAGCGGAGCTGCGCGCCACTCTGGGTCTCAAGCAGCTCAAGAAGAAGACGACGCGCTCGCAGGCGGTCACGCAGTTTCGGACCACCGCCTCCCGGCCGCTGGCGATCGCGACGACCCACTAACGTATGCCGGTGTAGTTGAGCGGGAGTGGAAATTTGAGGTTGTTCCCTTCGCGAATATATACACCTGCGCAATTTCCTCGCCTGTGGCGCATTGGATAGGGGGCGGACTAACGATCGCAAGGTCGCTGGTTGAAAGCCGCAGGATGACGCTGCGTTGCACGAGTCCCCTTTCTTCGTTGCCGGGCGGCTCTGGGGCTTTGGCCCGAAATCCGTGCCAGGTCGACGGTTCACCTTTCCTTGTGGGTAAGCAGGTGCGGGGGGGGGGGCGTTCATAAATACACAGGACTCAAACGTAGTATACAGCGTGACAATACTGGTTCTGGATAGCATATCAGTGCATAACTGTGTCACAAAGCACGCCCCTAGGCGTTACATTGTAGAGTGGGCGTTCGTATTTTCAACCTACCCTCTACAGTTGGCGATCATTGGAGAGGGGGGGCGTTCATTGGAGGATTTACGGCATCTTGCCTAAGCACCGCCAAATCCCAAAACCAGTGATTTCCCTACAAACCTGTAATTTCGTACCCAGGCAGGCACAACGGCGCAATTTCGGTTCAAAGTGTAGAGCTCGCATTCGCAAACGGGGTTGTTGTGTTGTTCAATGTGCAGTACTTTCTTGCAGTGGTAGGTGAGTGCGAATGAATCGCCGCTGTTGTTGATCTTGCGCCGCAAAGGCAGCGGAGAGAGCGCACGCGAAGAGCTTCGCCATCAGACGCAGAATGCCGTTGGCGGGATGGTACGAGTCGAACCAGAAATACTCGTCCATTTTCTCTTCTCGAATCTCGCCCCCGCCATATGCTGTAGTGTACCTAGCTCACCCAGAGACTAGAGAGTAGAGGAATTTCAACTGCGGTGGCTGACAATGGCTTGAGAATCATGAAAAATGAGTCACCGGTCTCACAACAGCCTGCGATTCACGCTACAGACTAATCAACCAACTTGGTTTATTCGGGAGCATATGGTATGGCGGTTACTGTTTTGTAAGAGAGGCAGAGACAGGGGCGGACACCCATGCGTCAGAAACCTTCATATGAATGCTCAGTTCGTCCACTTTGCACGGGAAGCACTTGCTCCACATCGCTCGCATTACGACAGACAGCCCCTTACGACTCACTTACCGTATATATAGGCGGGTGGAACAATAGGTTGGATGTCGTGTCGGACAATGCTGACGCATTACTTAGTCTCGTTCGACAGGATATGTTATGATATGCGCTGGTGTATTCATCAATGCGGCGTCGAAAGCTCGCGCGATTTCACAGATTCTTGAGGAATCGGCACGGCGAGAATTCCAGAAAGTCGAATAGCAGCCAAAGCGCCGACATTTTTGAATAAAAGGCGACAATTTTAAAATGCAAATCAAGTGCTCTTTGAAACCGGTTTGCCATTTGTCGCCTCCTCTTTTTGAGGTGAATCGAGCGGCAACTGACTCCTTCCTCGCACAGCTGTAAATCCAACTCGCCCGGGCGCTCCTGAAACCGAGAAACTCGGCCACTTTGAATTGAAGCTTTGAAAATTTGAAATTCATTATCCGAGAGAGAATGGTGTGCACCGACGGATTTTGCCTCTTCATCTACGGCTCGTTGAGCGCTACCTCGGTTCTCTTTCCCTTCTATCTCTTCTTTCTCTACGCCATCTGGCGCGGCAGACGGAGGGGGACGGAGCAGCTGCGCTCCTCCTTCTTCCGTCTCTGTCTCTGGCTCGGCGCCGCCGACATCGAATGCCTACTGCTTCAGGTTGCAGACCTACATAGCACAACAGCTACCGTAATTTCTCCAATAGTGTCCCCGGGCGCAATACTTTCAACCTCACTGCTGGAAAGTTTATCGTATATTATAATGTGGAGTGTATATAAGAGTGGCTGGTGTCAGGCACTGCTTGGCTGGTTTTAGTGGCTCCTGTCGAGGCCTGCGATGTTTGGCTTCTTTTTTGAGCAATACACCGCCTTCGACCATGTGAGTCTTGTTCTCTGCTCGCCCTGTTTGGACGTACAGCACTCGTCAAACGTCAAACGGGGAAACGCTTTTTCGAACGATTTGAGACAGAAAGCACGCTGAATATGCCTGTACACCAGCACTTAAAATGTCCCAAAGAAGAATCAACCATCCAACCCTGGCTTAAGATTAAATAAACTAGCTGCTTCAACTCAGGACTCCTGTTTGCAAAGTGCTCCAAAATGGTTCAATATCAATATTTTCATGTTCTCAGTGATGACTCATCATCAATACAATGTGTCATAAAATCGTGCTGCGAATGCTCAGTTGAAAAGCAATGACGAATCTGTAACGTGCTGCAGCAAAAAGCCAAAGGAAGTCAACCAATACAACCAATGCACTTCTGCAATACAGAAAAACGTTCCACCTTTTTTTGGTGTAACTCTTTATTCAGGAATTACATACCGGTATCCTTCAATTGTACTAATTGGGGCAAAACGCAATTGTTGGGACCGCGTCCACTGCATCTAAAAATGTGAAGCCTAAGCCTAAGTGAAGCCTAAGCCTAAGCAAAGCCTAAGTGAAGCCTAAGCCTGAGCATAAACATATGCCTAAGCATAAGCTTGGACTAAGCCTAAGCAAAGCCTAAAATTATGAAAATGTTCATCAGATGCAGTGGACACAGTGGACGCTGATGCAACAACTGTTTGTAGCCCAAATTGGGCACTATACCATCTTGAGCAGACACACCATAACCCTTAATTAACCACCTTGGGGCTAATTTTTCAAATTGGCCTATAGGAGGCAGCTACATTGTAATTGCACTGGGCTAATTATGGCAGGTCCTAATAATTGGTTTTACTTTGGGAATAGCTTACTATTTGCTTGAATTATGAGGTTATTTTCTTGATCAGCATGGCTGCTTACACTTGCCCAATCCACCCAGCACAATGCATATCATATCAATCATATCAATAAGGGGGACCCTTTTTGGGTGTCACCGGGTGTCACAATCCTGGGTGTCACCAGAGCCTAAAAGCAGGAGCCTAAGCCTAAGCAAAGATTTAGCCTAAGCGAAGCCAACGCGAAGCCTAAGTGAAACCTAAGCGAAGCCTAAGCAAAAGCCTAAGCCTAAGCCTAAGCAAAGCCTAAAACTAAGAAAACAGGAATGCGCAATTTGTGCCACATGCTCAAGGATTATGCAACCTTTCTCAAATTCAGCCCCTAAATAATGGTGAAATGTTCCAAGCAAGCTACACACAAAATTTCAGCTCAATCCATCCAGTGCAACTAACCCTCTGGACTGTATTGCAGACAAACAGACAAAGTGCTTTGGCAATACAAGTTTTTATTGCATTAACACCTGTAAGATAAAACAAAAAAAAGATAATAAAAAAGTAAGAAGTTTTCTTCATAACACAAACACATGCAAAACAAAAAAAGCAATAAACAAAAAAGTTGCAATTTTCTGTGGGAGAGGTTTGATCCCAGGACCTCCAGCATAGTAACCACTACACCATAAGCACTACACCACTGATCTGTGCTGAACTGCTTTCTAAACACGTCTGATAAGTCAGAAAGTGCAACTCTCTGTGCTGCATCGCACACAGAAACTAACAACACAACGAAACTAACACAGAAATAATGAATCTACTGTAGAAGAAGATCCTACTGTATCTTTGGATTACTGTAGCAGATTGGAAAATGAATAGCTGATTTGTGACCAGCATTGTCAATTACATATTCTCATGCTGTTTTGCACCCCCAATTTGCAACATTAACCATTCAAAAACTGCATATTCAATGTGCTGTGTCTTTGTATTATGGTACCACATTGGAAAATGGATGTGATATTCATGATCAGCATGGTTGATTACATATGTCCGAAGCAGTAGAAAAAGATACCACTGTATCCTTGGATTACTGTAGCAGATTGGAAAACGAATGGCTGATTTGTGATCAGCATGGTGGATTACATATGTTCATGCTATTTTCACCCTCAACTGGCAACATAAACAATTTGCAATTTGCATATTCAATGTGTCATATCTTGTGATTATGGTATTGCACTGGAAAATGGATGTGAGATTTGTGATCAGTATGGCCTAATTTTTTACTGCATTTTACATTTTTATGTGGTTACTGCATGAAAATTGAACACAAAAATTGTGCACTATAATAGCAATCACATAAACATGCTGCACACAAGTTTCAGCTCAACAGCTGCTGCCACGATTGAGAAAAGACGATTGAGGAATGTCTCCTATGGTATACTGCAGTGGATACTGTATTTAAATTAAATTTTAATAGTGCACTATAATTGCAATCACATGGACATGCAGCACATCAAGTTTCAGCTCAAAAGCTGCTGCCATGATTGAGAAGTAGATACTGTATGCAAATTCAATTTTAATGGTGCACTATAATAGCAATCACTTGGACATGCAGCACATCAAGTTTCAGCTCAACAGCTGCTGCCATGATTGAGAAATAGCAGATTGAGGAATGTCTCTGATGGTATACTGTAGTGGATACTGTATGCAAATTAATTTTAATAGTGCACTATAATAGCAATCACATGAACATGCTGCACACCAAGTTTCAGCTCAACAGATGCTGCCATGATTGAGAAATAGCAGATTGAGGAATGCCTCTGATGGTATACTGTTGTGGATACTGTATGCAAATTAAATTTTAATAGTGCACTATAATAGCAATCACTTGGACATGCTGCACCCCAAGTTTCAGCTCAACAGCTACTGCCATGATTGAGAAATGGCAGATTGAGGAATGTTGCTGATGGTATGCTGTAGTGGATACTGTATGCAAATCATATTTTAATTGTGCACTGTAATAGCAATCACATGGACATGCTGCACAGCAAGTTTCAACTCAACACCTGCTTCTTGGAATGAGAAATGGCAGCAATGGTATATGGTAATGGATACTGTATGCAAATTTGATTTGGGCAGTGCACCATGATAGCAAACATGTGGACATGCTGCACACAAAATTTCAGCTCAATCCATCCAGCACAACTCTCTGTGCTGCATTGTTGCAAAGCTCCAATGATGGGAGCCATTCATGCTGCACACAAGTTTCAGCTCAACAGCTGCTGCCACGATTGAGAAAAGACGATTGAGGAATGTCTCCTATGGTATACTGCAGTGGATACTGTATTTAAATTAAATTTTAATAGTGCACTATAATTGCAATCACATGGACATGCAGCACATCAAGTTTCAGCTCAAAAGCTGCTGCCATGATTGAGAAGTAGATACTGTATGCAAATTCAATTTTAATGGTGCACTATAATAGCAATCACTTGGACATGCAGCACATCAAGTTTCAGCTCAACAGCTGCTGCCATGATTGAGAAATAGCAGATTGAGGAATGTCTCTGATGGTATACTGTAGTGGATACTGTATGCAAATTAATTTTAATAGTGCACTATAATAGCAATCACATGAACATGCTGCACACCAAGTTTCAGCTCAACAGATGCTGCCATGATTGAGAAATAGCAGATTGAGGAATGTCTCTGATGGTATACTGTTGTGGATACTGTATGCAAATTAAATTTTAATAGTGCACTATAATAGCAATCACTTGGACATGCTGCACCCCAAGTTTCAGCTCAACAGCTACTGCCATGATTGAGAAATGGCAGATTGAGGAATGTTGCTGATGGTATGCTGTAGTGGATACTGTATGCAAATCATATTTTAATTGTGCACTGTAATAGCAATCACATGGACATGCTGCACAGCAAGTTTCAACTCAACACCTGCTTCTTGGAATGAGAAATGGCAGCAATGGTATATGGTAATGGATACTGTATGCAAATTTGATTTGGGCAGTGCACCATGATAGCAAACATGTGGACATGCTGCACACAAAATTTCAGCTCAATCCATCCAGCACAACTCTCTGTGCTGCATTGTTGCAAAGCTCCAATGATGGGAGCCATTGGTTATGGTGTGGCGCAAATTCAAAATATGTTTTGCTATTTTTAAAATTTTGGCTATTTTTCAGCTATCACAAGCAACACCCAAAGCTATGTCAAAAGTAATCAACTCAATCCATCCAGCACAACTCTCACAATCACGTTGCAGACACACGATGTGCTTTTATAACAATGTGATAGACATATTGATTGTGCTGTATCTCGTGATTACAGTATCGCATTTGAAAACGGATGTGATATTCGTGATCAGCGTGGTCGATTACATATATCCCTGTCTGATTTGACATGGAATCTTCACGTTTAATGTGATCAATACTGGTTACTGTATGGCGCAAATTCAAAATAATTTTTGATTTGGCTATTTTTCAGCTATCACAGGCAACACCCGATGCTGTAGCAAAAACAATCAACTCAATCCAAGCAGCACAACGCTTGGGGTCGCGTTGCACACAGACAGACATTGTGCTTTAGTAATATAGATGCATCGTACTGTATTCGTTCACTGGCCACATTTCTTTCAGTTCAAACTGTGGCAATCCTGGTTGTGTGTTGTGTTGTGTGTTTTTTTTAGTAACGAGCTCGCGCAATGCTTCGACCAAATGACATACCTATGAACGTTCGACACCACCAGCTGGCAGCTAGGAGGCTCTGGGGCAAAACGAGTTGCTTTTATTCAGGTGCTATTCAAACTGGCCGTACTGGTGTCGCTGCAGTTCGTGACGAGCCAGGCGATCGGCACCGCACTGCTCGCCGTCAACCGCTGCTCCGCTGCCTTTGTACCCGATCGCTACGAACTGGTTGGACATGGGTGTTGTGCGTGCTCGTGTAGTTGTGGATCAGCCACGGTAATTGGCTGTAGTAAGCCTCCAGTAATGCTGCGCCCTCCAATAGTGCCCCTTCTCCAATAGTGCCCCCCGGGTGTACAAGAGAATACCATGCGTGAAAATAAAGTAGTATGGTAAGTACATCTATCGTGTATAATACGCACGTGCACCCATTAATCATGAGATGGAGAACTTGTAACCAAATCTGCATTTTGACTACGAAATTACCTGCAAGAAATCCGCTTTTTATCAACAATTTGAACTTTTTTAACACTTTTAGCCACTTTGAATGGTTAATTCGTTATTTGAATGGACTGAATTGGTTTGGAGTCATGTCATTCAAATGCAGTGAAGTCATGTCGCCGCCTTGCAGCTGTGGAAGGGCAAGACGATGGCGCTGGCCTTCGTCGTCATGTGGGTGCTCCCGACGGTGGTGCTGGTGCTCGCGCCGCTGTCCTTCACCAGGACCGAGCTCGTCCGCTTGCCCAACTCGACCATGGTCAGCTGCTTAAGGCCAACCGGAATCCAATTCACAGTCCCAGTCACGCATTCACTATCCCAGTCGTGACAGGAACATGATCTTGCATTACATATGTATCATGTATGCTTTACACGCCACAGGACTGCTGCTCTACAGCTCATTGCTCTCTGTTTTCAGCCTCCTCTGAGCTGTTGGCATGAATGGGGCAGGAGTTCCGAGACGGGGGTTTGGGAGTTGGGGTGTAGGAATAGATATGGAGCCGAAACGTTCGCCTAGGCGACGATAGTGGTCTACAGGCGACGATAGTGGTCTACAAGGATCCGTACACGGTTCCCGTCGTTGCGTTGACGAGCACGGTGATGGTCGCGATCTGCGCCTTCGTCGGCCTCGTCTGCTACGTCACGATTGCTTTGGCCCTCTGCAGGTGTTTTCTGAAAATAATTGCATTAATTCCTAGTTCCAAGTGTGTGTGTTTTCCCGTGTGGCACTACTGTTTTACCTACCTCTCGCTTGCTCTAGTATATGGAGTGGGACACTATTAGAGAGTCTAGCTACGATATGTGTCTAAGCCGGTGCGTCTAAGGAGTCGGCTGGCGGGCACGGGCGGAGTGGGCGGCTCGACGGAGTTGCGGCTGGTGCTGATCGGCTTCCTGCTCTACGTGGTGCTGATGGCGCACGCCGTGGTCAAGGCGCTCATCATCGTCACCGGCGACTTCAACACCTACAAGGTGGCGCTCGTTTTTGTTGTTGTTGTTGTTGTTGTTGTTGTTGTTGTTGTTGTTGTTGTTGTTGTTGTTGTTGTTGTTGTTGTTGTTGTTGTTGTTATTGTTGTTGTTGTTGTTGTTGTTGTTGTTGTTGTTGGATTACGGACAATGCTAGGGAGCCGTCAATAGCATACTCATCTCTATGACGCTCTATGACGAGTGGGGCTTTGGCGTAGTCCGCAAGGCGTTGGATTCCTGACCGCGAGGTCGGGGGTTCGATTCCTTGCTGGGCAAGGCCATTGGGGTAAGGGGTCTAAACCACAGCTCCGGTTTCTGGCTGTACCGTGGCTTCGGCCTAAAATCAGTGCCAGGTGGGGCCCACCTTGCCTCGCGGCAGAAGAACGCCTATTGTTGTTTATACGGCGCCGCCCTGTGATCTTGTGATCCAGCTTACGGCTATTGTGCTGTGTCGGTGGTTGTCGTCAAAATAAAGTTTTAAAGTATTTTTAAGTTTTTAAAGACGCCTTCCCGTCCCGTCTAGAGCCGCAGAATTAGCCAGACCTTCGGAAGAATGACAATGCTAGGGAGCCGTCAATAGCATACTCATCTCCATGACGCCTTCCCATCCCGTCTAGAGCCGCAGAATTAGCCAGACATTCGGAAGAACGCCATCTGTAATCTAGGGCAGCGATGGCACGAGAAAATCCATGGAAAGGGATGTCCTCGATCTAGTGGCGCCATCAAGAATCGAACCCAGAACCTTGCGCGCAAGAGGCCGTTTTTTTGCCACTAGGCCATGCCTGCCCCTGCTCAGGTGGCGCTCTACCTGAGCGTCGACGCTCTGGCACTCACGAACCCGGTCGTCATCACCGCCCTCAGCGGCCCGGTCAGGACGGAGCTGCGCGCGACGCTAGGGCTCAAACAGCTCAAGAAAAAGAAGACGCGCTCGCAAGCGGTCACGCAGTTCCGCACCACCGCCTCGCGGTCGCCGCGATCGCAACGACCCACTAACGCATACCGGTAGTCGAGTGGGAGTTGAACTACGAGGGTTGTTGTCCGTGTAACCGGGTGGCGCAGTGGATAGGGAGACGGACTAACGATCGCAAGGTCGCGGGTTCGACACCCGCTGACGACACTGCGTTGCGCGAGTCCCCTAGGGACGAACCCGACTTTGCTTCGGTGTCGGGCGGCTACGGGGCGTGGGCCTGAATCCCGTGCCAAGCGGGCGGCCCACCTTTTCTTGGGGGTCAAGAACGCCGCAGTTAAAATGATACTGTGTTATTACGGTGCATCGTCGCTAGTACCTCGCGCGTGGTTTTCGGTCCCTGTACTGTGTATTCAAAGCGAGAATATTCAAAGAAACGTCGTACACATTTTTTCCATTAAATTGCCGCTTTATAACCTTTCCCAGTCTATTTGTTACTTGATGCGGGTCGCGTAACCAGCGAAACCTGTAACTCCGTAAACACGCAAAACAGCGCAACTTCGGTCGAAACTCTAAATCCGCAAATTTTAGTGTTGTGCAATGTGCAGTGTTTTCTTGCAGCGGTAGGCGGATTTAGAATTAACGGTTTTGCTGCAGCAGTTCTTGATCTTCGGCTGAATAGGCGGCGGAGAGAGCGCACGCAAAGAGCTTCGCCATCAGACGCAGAACGCCATTGGCGGGATGATAGGAGTCGAACCAGAAATACTCGTCCATTTTTCCTTCTTGGATTTCGCCCTCGTCATAGGCTGTCTTGTAGCTCACTAGACAGAGGAATTTCAAATTTCAAAGTTGTTGACGTAACGCAACACAGCCAGCAAGTACCGCCGCTGATCGGATGTCTTTCGAGCGCCTCCTCGTAGAATGCGGAATTCCAATTCGCCTCAGCTACGATCGCGTCGGGAAATTCGACTTTGAAATTTTCCAGCATTTCACTCACGCGCGACATGCACTGTTGTTCCACGAGTGCGATGTTCGCTCTCCAAGGCGGTTCAAACCTCGGTCCTTGGAAGTATAGGTCTTTGCTGAAACAAACAAAAGAGTGCGTGCGTACGTGCGTGCGTGCGTGCGTGCGTGCGTGCGTGCGTACGATAACTCACTGATTGAATGCGCACGCCTGAATGGCGAATACTCGAGCGCCGGCTTCCCTGGCTAATCGACGCATCGCTTTTCTGATATTTTCCGCTATCTGCTTCACAATCGTCTCCTCTTCTGCCTAGGCTGGTTTTGCAGTTCGTCATTCATTTAGTATTTTTTGGAAAATTATTATTTTTCAAATTCACTAAACAATCAATTGCTTGACTAAAAATTGTAAGAAACTATTTTTGGAGCAAAAGAATACTGCTAGTCTGCAAGCTCCGCCCTCGACAGCTATAGCGACGGGGTCCTCGTTTGCGTCCCAAACATCGTTCGTTCCTGAAGGTTTATCACATTCTTATGACTGTGGTTATATTTTGGCATGCTATGGATGCTAAAATGTGCTTACTACTCTAAAATGTGCTTACTCTATTTACTACTCTAGGTGCCGTAAATCCTCCAATAGTGCAGCGTGGGGCAATATGCCTTCACCCTCCCTTTACCCGGGGGGGGCACATTTAAGGGTGTCCATTCAACTTCCGGAAGGGAGAGCTATCAGGGTGTACGCGTCAGCGTACAACCCTAATATGTGACCACTTCTCAATGCGGGTTTTTGAATTTTCGATCGCCTATAACTTTTGCTTGCCTGAACGGATTTTGGCGCGTTATAGCTCAAATGAACCGCCTTCTTCTGGGGCATCGAACGCGCCATAACGCGTTTTCTTGTTTTACTGTAAGGGGTCAATAGTTTCAGAAATGTTTCGCGAACGCGTGTTTTTTTTTGTGTTCTCTGCCACTTTTTTGAAGCGCCGCTCGCGGACGCCACGAGCGATTGGGCTGAAACTTGGCGTGTAAGCGCGGCCCATGATGGCATTTTCAACCTGTAAAGCATTTGCCTCTAGCTCTTACCAGTGTTGAGTTATGGCCAATCTTTCCCGTTTTTTTGGACATAGTCGTTTTTTCAGCCAAAACTTTGTGCGCTATAGGCGCCTCAACCGCTCAACGCAGAGATTTGCTATAATGGTAAAAGTTGACCGCCTAGACATGTAGCATTGTACTTTCAACAAATTGGGCGAGGCCAGTGTCTATATCGACAATGCCGATTTTTTTTGTTAGTTCCACCAAGAGTAAAACTCCAAAAAATGCCATGTAAACCCCCAATTTTTCTTTCATTTTCGTGAACAGTACGTCAAGGCGAGTCATCGGTAAGTCAATGTTTTGAAAGTTCCATCACTGGATAATGAGATATGAGCTCCTGAACCTTCAAAAAAATGATAAAAAAATGAAACATTTTTTTAATCATTTTTTTGTTAATGTAATCGGGACGAAACTTTGTAAGCATACGCTGTATACAATCAGAAATTAATCCCCCAAATGGATTCTTCCTAAATGCTCCCAATCTTGAGATCTGGAACGTTTAGTAACATTAGGTCTTGGGCAACCAATCGAGAGGTCGCGGGTTCGAATCCCGCTGGCGTCTCTGCCATCTCCTGAAAACCAATCAATACTGTGTTACCCCAGTGTCCTTTCCTGCCTCACCCATGTTGTTCCCACGACTCACTCTACATTTTTTCAGTTTTTTCGTTTTTCTTTTTAGACGTTAAAATATCTTTTTTTGGCTGCCTTCATGAAAGGAGTTAACATCAAGTGCTTTTGGGATGTGCACTCTCATGTGCAACCTCACAAGGCGCGTATGCATGCACGCACGCACGCACGCACGCACGCACGCACGCACGCACGCACGCACGCACGCACGCACGCACTCTCGCACGCACGCACGCACGCACGCACGCACGCACTCTCACGCACGCACGCACGCACGCGCGCGCGCGCGCGCACGCACGCACGCGCGCGCGCACGCACGCACGCACGCACGCACCCAAGCGCGTCCGCACTCTCGCACCAACACACGTCCGCACTCTGGCACGCACGCCAGCACTCTCGCGCGCGCGCGCGCGCACGCACGCACGCACGCACGCACGCACGCACGCACGCACCCACGCACTTTTGTACGCATGCACCCCGTAGTTCACCACCATCTTCGCCGCGCAGACGGCCGCTTAGTCCTCAACGAGCATGCTGATGGCGATTTCGTCCTCGTGGTTGGGCTTGGGGTAACGAGCGCGTCACGCGCCACTCGCTGGTGTTCAGCCCCTGATTCTGCCACTCGAGGAGTGGCAGCACGTCCTTGGTGTCCAAGACATTGCGAAGGCAGGAAGGTGTTTGTAAAGAAATTCTACAGTTTTGAACCTGTACACTGTACACATTTTTTATTTAATACGACGATTCGGCTACGACACTCGCGCCACAGTCAGGAAGTGCCTGCCTATTTAGACATTATTTAGGTGAATTTTTTTCTTCTGACACCCTTTCCCTTTCCCTTCAAATCTGCTTACCCCCCAAAATGGTCTCCGACGTCCCCCCCCACTTCAAAAACCCGGTTACATGTATGCTACTGCGGTAAGGAAACTCACGCCCCTAGTGCGGGTGCCCCTTGTTGGCCCACTACAAAAAAACACTGTATTAAGGAAAAATTTGCAGGCAGCTGCAAAAAAGGGGAATATGTGACTTCCGAGACAGAAGTTGAGACAAAGAAAAATATGGTATTCGCGCATTGCTGAAGTCCACTTTGAAAAAGGATTGTATAAGAGCATTGCAGTGGAGTCCACTTTGAAAAACGATTGTATAACAGCATTGCAGTTGACGTGGAGTCCACTTTGAAAAACGATTGTATAGGAGCATACAATGGTAGGAACAATCAACTTGCTTGTCACATATTCGGCGTTTTTAGCGTGAGCTATTTTGGCATATTTCTTTTCAGACGACAGTCATTTTAGTGACATCACTGTTGCCCAGCTAAAAGTGACACACACCACTGCCCTACGCACATTGCAGGTAATTCATATGTGGAAGGTAGTAATTTAATTAATTAAATTGTATTCCTACCTAACATTAAACTTGCTGGAGTATTTATTTGAAACTAATAAATGAGGTTGCATTGCAGGTAAACCTAAAAACCATAAGCCCAACTGGATTCTTGGTGTGGTGTGGTATGTACTTCAATGCTGCTGATTAGGAATTTTCGAAGGACAGGTAAATGATAAGTTTTGGTACAGTAATGTAGATTGTGTTTGTAGAACAGCTCCTTAGATTATACCTTAAGTGCCTGTTGTGTATACTCTCCATCCATTAACACAACACATTTCTGTTACTGTGATACAAAAATCAGTTATCCCAATTCCAGACTGCAGAACTGTATGTTTGCAGAACAGAACAATTTGTAGGTATCGTAATTCGAACTGTGGTTCAATCAAAATATTCTATTCATTGGATCGTCATTTCCAACTTACAAAATATTTGCGTTTATGTACGTGCGTGCGTGCGTGTGCACGCGTGTGTGAGTGCGTGCGTAGGTAGGTATGCGCTTTTTCCTGGTATGCTAAGTGCCACTGTATTCTGTCATCATGTAGCGAGCGCTAAAAACGCCGAATATGTGACAAGCAAGTTGATTGTTCCTACCATTGTATGCTCCTATACAATCGTTTTTCAAAGTGGACTCCACGTCAACTGCAATGCTGTTATACAATCGTTTTTCAAAGTGGACTCCACTGCAATGCTCTTATACAATCCTTTTTCAAAGTGGACTTCAGCAATGCGCGAATACCATATTTTTCTTTGTCTCAACTTCTGTCTCGGAAGTCACATATTCCCCTTTTTTGCAGCTGCCTGCAAATTTTTCCTTAATTGGAGTATTGACGGCATTAGTGCACTAGCAGTGGCCGTTCTAATACGCTTTATAATGCACGCACCCACTGCGATAACGTGGAGTGTGTGCCGATCGGGCTGACGACACCTTTCCAACATTTGCCGGTTGTCTCTGAGATAGCAGTCCACTTGATACAGAAGTCCCGTCCAATTACTGTACTTGCTGTTCCAATTACCGTAACCGGACTTGGCACCGCTGTAGGCGGAGTTCCATACGACGTCAATGTCTGAAGAGCATACTGTAGAGGATGCATCCTCACATGTGTATCACAGCCAGCCTCTCCCAGAGCTCACCACAAGTAGAGTACGATACAAACTACCAAGAATGGTTGACGGTGGTGCACAGATACGGCTTGTTGCTCTGTGCATCCGTGCGACGAACTGAGACCGCGATCCTCAAATATAAACTACTGGGGCAAATTGGTTAATTTTAGTCGGTGGGGGTCGGTTCTTAGGGGCGGGTTACTTACTGTGCAAGAGGTGGTATCCGCCTCACATTAATCCAGTCTACAACTGTTGTCTTCCATTTATAGATGTCAAGGGCACATTCCAAGGGAGTTCCTAAAAGTGTACCATTCTGCTGCTGAAAGTGTCCGGTCCACGTGTTGCCGGTCGTGTAGGCCCTGAAGCCGTGCTCGTCCCCGGCGGAGGGGTCGACGCCGTCGTCGGTAAAACTGTCGCCGAAAGCGACCAATCGGCGCAGGCCGCGTCGGCGCAGGGAATAGGCCACGCCCACCTCGGGGCCCGCCTCTTCGCGAAGCTTCTTACAGGACGGCAAGCCGTCGACGGCGCGGCAACGAGCTAAGGGCCAGAGGAAAACCTGTTTGATTTGGACGCGCATGCACGCACGCACGCACGTACTCACGCACGCGCGCGCCCCCGCGCACGCACACGCACGCACGCATACACGCACGAGGCAAGTCGATCTTGAGCTTGATCTCCTCAGTTTTGTAGATCGTTACGGATCCTTCGTCTTTTTCGACGTCGACCTTGATGTCTTTGTCCACCTCATTCTCGCGCTTTTTCCCACTATCCTGTTGACACTGCGCACACATTCGCAGAGTCACGCAGCAGATGGCAAGAAGAACTGTTGAAATTCTACTCCACATGTTTTGAGCGTCGCACGCAGTTTTGCCAGCGAATGCCAGCCACCCAATGGTACATGTACAACCCTTGTTGTTGAAGAGCGTGCCAGTAATTCGACAGATTTGTCATCCATCTCGCTCGTTGCTCGCGGGCTTTGCAAGGCTTAGGGCCAATTTGGCGCTGTTTGCGTCGCGTCGTGCACTGTGGCGCTCGTGCAACCATGCACGGCACGCACTGCTGTTTCGACAACGGACGCTGAACAACAGATTTAAAAATGCACGGAAGTCTGCGAACACTGGAGCTGCAACAACAAGGAACCGTGTCCACGGTTCTTGAAGACGCGCACACGAGAAGGGAAAGAATTTCAGAAATTCATTTCGGTACGGCATCAGCGAGGAAGTGGCAATGCTAAATATAACAGACACCTTTTGTGCGGGGAAATAAGTACACCTTGTGTGGGACGCAATGGATGGATGGACTCAGGTACATACCTACCTGTAAAAGTGCTTGCGATGCATTGCGTGCTTCCAATTACAGTCTTGCAAACAAAATTTAAGCATACCATACACCACTGGTGAATCTGGAAGCGTCAGCTGCGTGCACCATCAATTGTCCACTCACAGTCACGCCCACTCAAGTTCAGTTTACGAGCTCTGCTGCGCGCACGCTGTGCTGCATCCTGCATGGCTGGGGGACACTTGCGGCTTCTAGTCTCGCAATCTCTGGTCTCGTACTATTGTATTGTATATTGTATTGTATATGTATTCACCAACACACGCACACACATACAGCAAAGTCCGACACACGGCGCGCGACAAAGTGTGTACATCGAATACACAAATTAAATCCGGAAGAGGCGCGACGCAACAGCAACGGGGCATAGCACATTGTCGATGTCAAACAAACCAACGCGGAGGAGCGCACACACAGTAAGTACTAACTACATACATAGCGTACCACAAGGCGACAGGGCGCGGCGCCGTGTACTTCGTGTACTCTGTACAAGATCAGGCGGACGCATTTGTACAGACTCTGCTGCCTGCGAAAGGTGCGTTGGCGTGGTCAGACGACACTTTTCAGTGATTTACGATCTGGCCACAAGGAATTGAGTGAGATTTTCAGATTTGAGCCTGGTGTTAAATGTTGACAAGGAGGTTGCATTGACCGTATGAGGCGACAAGGCGTTCCAGGCGGCAACAATTCTGTGAGAGAAGAAGTGGGCGCGATATTGCCTACGCTGAGTGGGGTGAGCGAGCTTGAAGTTATGTCCTCTTGTTGCGCTCTGTGGGGCGTAAGAAAAGTAGTCATCAAACTGGAGACTGACTAGCCTGCGAATGATTTTGAAAACTAGTGTCAGGTCGTGATGGAGGCGACGCAGCTCGAGGGTCTCTAACCCAATGGTGTCTAAGCGCTCTTGATATGACAGGCCTGCCATGTTAGGAAGCTTGCGGGTAAACGCTCTTTGGACCGACTCGATCACGTTGACATTCCCAACAAGTTGGGGATTCCAGACGGATGACGCGTACTCAAGTTGACTGCGCACAAAGGTGCAGAACAAATGCTTCATCAGATTGGCATCCCTGCTGTGGAAGCAATTCAAAATTGCGCTTGCTTTCGCCGCTGCTGTTTTGGCAGAACGATTGCAATGTTCGGTGAAGCGTAGATCTTTGCTCATGATAACCCCTAGATCACGTACATATGGGACCGCTTCCAGATGCTCATTACCAAGGGAGTAGTCTGCTTTTGGATTGCTCCGTATTCCCAAGTGGAGAATATTGCACTTCTGAACAGCTAACTGCAACTGATTGTCTGCGGCCCACTGATAGACGGAATTCAGCGCATTTTGAAGTGACTGACGCGCATCAAAACTTTTGCATCGGAAATAGAGCTTGCAATCGTCTGCAAACAACTTGAGATTAGCTTGCGTCACTGTATCAGGGATGTCATTGATGTATAGCAGAAAGAGCGTTGGACCCAAGACGCTGCCTTGGGGCACGCCACTTAATACAGGGGAGTACTCGGAGTACGTATCGTTGAGCCGCACGCGTTGTTGTCGATTTGACAGCCATGCCTTAAGCCAATTCACTGTACGCTCCCCTAAGCCATAACATTGTAATTTTTTGAGCAGTTTGGGATGGCTCACGGTATCAAAGGCTTTCGCGATGTCAAGATAAGCGACGTCAACAGGTTCACCAACATCGAGGTCTTGCGTCCAATCGTTCATGCATTCCAATAGCTGAGTTACAGTACTGTGCATAGAGAGAAACCCGTGCTGCTTGGTGGTAATAAGCTGCTCGGTGCAAAGAAAATTTGATAGATGGCGTTTAAATATCTTTTCCATGACTCTGCACACGGTGCTCGTGATACTAATTGGGCGATAGTTAACTGGCTTCGATTTACTTCCCTTCTTGAACACAGGCGTTACATTTGCGCAGAGCCAATCGTTTGGAATTTCGCCAGCAGCAAACGAGAATCTGAACAGGCGGGACAGTGGGTCAGCCAAAACAAGCGCCAGGTTTTTGAGAAAGATTTGAGGAATGCCACTGAAACACAGACCGTGAAACATCGAAAACGCTTTAATTTTCGAAAAGCTAACCATCACTAGCGACCCACATTAGCTAAGCTAATTTTGGAGCAGTGCTCGGTCTTTGTATGCAAACGCAATCTCATCCAGATCCAGATCATCCATTGCTTCTGCTCAACGTTGCTACACTTCTCTACCCAGACTTACAATCTACGGCCCTCTGATCCAATCAGCAATACAACTGCACACAACGTAAAGCGAATACATTTTTAAAGCGCAGTCCGCTGTCCGCTGCTCTGCCAAATTTGCCCATGTCGGTATAGGGTAGGGCCCCTTGCCCATAGGGCCCCTTGCCCACTAGGGCCCCTTGTCGCACGTCGTTTCCAATGGTACTGGGACAAGGGGCCCTAGTTCCCCCCATTCTAGTAGGCAAGGGGCCCTAGTAGATTGGAAACGACGTGCGACAAGGGGCCCTAGTGGGCAAGGGGCCCTATGGGCAAGGGGCCCTACCCTATACCGACATGGGCAAATTTGGCACAGCAGCGGGCGTGCGACTGCGCTTTAAAAATGTATTCGCTTTACGTTGTGTGCGTTTGTATTGCTGATTGGATCAGAGGGCCGCAGATTGTAGTCTGGGCAGAGAAGTGTAGCAACGTTGAACAGAAGCAATGACGTCGACGTATGGAGGAACAGGGTGCTGGATGAAATCAAATGTAAAATGTAAATGTAACAACCGAGAAATTAGCGATCTAACGTTGGAAATAAGCGGTGGCCCACCCTGTACATGTAAGCGGGTTGCGCTTACCGTCAGCTACTACAATATGTTTTTACGACTCTCTCTGCCCCACATCTTGATTGGAAGTGAAGAACTCGTCTGTTCTCCCACCAATGGTTTTTAACTGGATATTGTTATGCACATGCACAGCAACCGCACATGCAGTGCAGATGAAGAAAGTTGCGCGGACAGTCTAGAAGTTGTGAGAGGCAGTCCGCCCCTCCCTGCCCCTCCTAGCGCCGCCACTGAACTAGGGCCCCTTGTCGCATAGGGCCCCTTGCCCCTAGGGCCCCTTGCCCATCATAACTGATTACAATCTACTGGCTAGTAGGGCCCCTTGTCTCCTAGGGCCCCTTGTCACACATTCGTTTCCAATCTACTAGGGCCCCTTGCCTACTAGAATGGGGGGAACTAGGGCCCCTTGTCCCAGTACCTGCCGCTCTGCTGGAGCGGGAGTCACGCCAGATCCCAAGCGCGATTGCCGTACGACCCAATACTTAGGCTGGAGCTGGGCGCGACTGGCGCATAGGCACCGAGCGCGCTTTCACTGGTCTAACAGCGCATTTACTCTCTGTTTTCTTCGTCAGCCCTGACCCCGACATGTCCACTTCCTCGTCCCAGCAGGGGCAGTCAGCGGAGCGGACCGTCGTCGACAAGGACAACTCGGAGGGCATCGCCCCGGCCGATCCGCAGGAGCGCCTCGCGGCCCTCATGACCGACTACTGCGCCGTGGCCAGCACCTACTTTGCCTTCGCCGCCAACGTCGCCACGCTCCACGTGCACGTGCGCAACTTCGAGCAGAACGTGAGTGCTCACGATTGATGATGATGATGACTAGAAGCGGTGTTTACCGGCTCCGTCGTTCAGGACGACATGGACTACGGGCGCGGCGCAGGCTTGGCCGTCTCGGGCAGCCGGTCCCGCCTGACGCTCGGCGCCGCGTGCGCCGCGGCGCTGGCCGAGAGACGCGTGGAGCGCGACGCGCTCGGCGCCCACCTCGACCAGCTGGGACTGCAGTTCAACCAGCTGGCGCAGCAGCTGCGAGGTGCCAGCCAGGGACCCGCAAACCAAAGTGACACGCCCCACCTCTCCCTCATTGCAGCGGCCCAACAAGACAAGCAGTGAACGGACGATCGGTAGCGCGACCAGCGCGGCAGATTTGTGGTCCGATGTGATGCCCAGTGTCGACTGATGAACCCAGAGAATAGGACCGCGTTTTCGAAAGGCGAAACGACAGTAATGGACGTGGTGGTACTGTACAGCGTGCGCCGAATGAGTGCTGTCGCAGAAAAGGGCTAGAAGAAGTTGGGCGGTTATGGTAGCACCGAAGCGACCCAAGCGAGCGCGTGCTACACAACCGATGTTTTGAGAGCCTCTTTCTCGTGGCGAGAGCGATTCAAACCGTACCAAAGGACACCCTTCCAACACGTTGTTCACTCGACTCTGTGTTGACCAATTTTCACGTCACTACACGCTGAGTTACAAATTTGAAATTTAAAAAAAATGGGATTTAGAAATACGCCAACACTCGGATTCTCACGATTTTTTTATGGAGTATGTGGCCGACCCCGCGGCCCATTCGTGCCGCGAAATTCAGCATGTCACTCTATGTGGTGCAAAATTATTACTGTACTGTACGCTATTTACGCAAGACAGCCTGGCTTCGAAATTTTTCCGTCTCCATGGGAACAAAGCTAGGTAACAAGCAAGTCGAGTACGCTATTGCTGTGGACGTATTGCGCTCTCGTTTGTTGGCGCGATGGCAGAGGGCGATTTGGATCGCTTAGTCAGAAAAGTGATGCTCAAGATTAGCGAGCATGGCCGGATTACAACTCTAGCTGAATATGCCTGGGCGTTGTCGCAGTGCGGAATCGAACCTAGCCCAAGCGTGCTTCGCTTGTGGTCGACAGGTTAGGCTATGGCTTAGGCTTAGGCTTTGTAAATCGTGTGCACCGCATGTCGCAAACACTCGTACAGTTGCCTTTGCAAATGACAAACAGCCTCTCCCGACCCACCCTTGGTTGGATGGACGTTGGATGGATGACACTACTGCAGGCTGTTCAACTTCGTCTTCTGAACGTTTAGAGGGCATGACGTCGGAACAGTTTCTAAAAGTAGTCAGCGAAACGGATGTGGCAATTGGGGAAGAGTATACATTGAACTTGCTGCACTGTTTCTCTGTGCTGAAACGCTTGGCGGACCAACAAAAGACCACAGTCGCCAAGCTACTCTGCCAGGTTCGGCATAGGTTCCTTCAAAGATTCCATGAGTACAACGTATGTGAAGTGGTGAGCAATTGATTAATGAACCCAGTCAATCATGCAATGATTGACATATTAACAAAAACTAAACTCGACTTGCATTCTAGCACAACCAATGGGTTAGTGGACATGCGTGGGAACGGATCCTATCGATTGTGGATCTGAACAGCGATCCACAAACTCTGGTGGCTGAAATTGCGCATGGCAGAGAAGAAACTTTAAGCAAAAATATCCATGAAAGTTTCGACTCACACGCAGGCGCGGCGGTTTTTGACGCAGAAAAGTCAGTTCAAAACAACAGCGATGATGAAAGTGCAACATTGGCTAACGTTTTAACGGCTCCGGAATATTTGGACATGGAAGTGACGTTCCCAGCAGTCAACCACGTTGGTACTACCCCAAAAATGGAGGTTTGTGAAACGTAGGATTTGTTTGAACCCGATCCATGTACACTTCCTTAGCTGACGTGCGTGCGTGCGTTCGTGCAGCATCTAATTTGTTATATGATTTTCTTTCAGAAGAACTCTCCAACCCAAGAAATCAAGGGCGTTTTCATTTACGACGAATTGTTGTGTTCGCAAACTCGTCAGTTTACAAAGAAATTGACAGGAATGACCTACGAGTTTGAAGCAAATGACGCTTGCTCTATTCAATTTGAAATATTTGCGAAAAGAAATGGTACAACGCACTTAGTGACTTTATTAAGTGTTTGATACAATTTTCCGCAGACTAAAACAGTTGAAAAAAGAGTGAGATAGATTTAGATGATTTGTCGTGCGAAGACGCTCAGAATGTGGATCTACTCATCTTCTTAATCGATGTGGACACTGGCGAACTAGCGGAACTAAAGTACGAGCTCAATCAACAGGTTCTCTGAGCGCAGTACTGTTTAGCTAGTAAACTGTACTTAGAATAATTACGACTAAGACTAAGACAACCGCATAGCGCCGCCTCTGCGCCAGCGCGTCCATTCCAATTGGTCGCTACAAAATTGTGCCGTTTACCAGCGCCTGTCGCTTTCGAGCTCGCCGCTCCTCGAATCCCAGGGAAGATTCACTGCTGCTTCAGGTTAATCAAGGCTGATTCACAATTAACGGTCTTTGCATCGGTCTCGGTCTTGGCTGTTTGGCATGGGAAGACCGAGACGGAGACCGTTAATTGTGAATCAGTCTTTTAGTGGCTGCGTTCGTAATGAACCGTAACTTGGCCAGTTGTGCTGACCGGGATATTGATTCGACTTTGTTCAACACTGTCGAACACTTGTGCTACAGTAATGCCATGTTTATCAAAGATTACTGTCTATTCAGTGCTTATAGACAAGCGATTCTGGACATCCAAAGGCAACCAAGACATATCGAATGGCGCTGATGAACGCATTTGACATGTTCGACCTGGATGACGACGGTTTGTTGTCTAGAGAAGAGGTGTCTTTCTACTCCGAGCAAACTGGCGACGGTGCACTGACGGACGAAGAATGGGCAACAGTGCTTGGTCAGCGTTTTTCAATAGGGTAGAAATATTTTTGCAAAATCCACTGCACATGCAAACAACAGAAATCCACTGCAGAATAAGCGTTCATGTGAACCCTTGGGCCTTGACGGTCGTTTGAATAGTGGGTGCTCTCATTAGAATACCCCAATCTGGTCGCACTTCCTTTCAATTTGCGCGTACCGTAAGTTGCTACGTTTCGCGCCTTTTTGCACGGCACTGCACCGATTGGGTCCATCAAAATTTCATTTCCAGTACACATTTTCAAGGCTTTGTGAACCAGTACAATCAATAGCTGTGCCAGTGCGTTGCGTTTTAGAGAGCCACTCTTCAAAAACCGTGGACGGGCTAGAGCGGTTGACGCTGAAAGGATTCCTGACGCTGCACGAACAAGAACTGTTCGAGTCTGTCGACGACACGGAGGATGTGTGGACCTCTCTGGCTCATCTCGGCTTCGACGAGAGACTCAGTCTCACGCAGGTGTGTGTGTGTCTGAGGCGCCTAGAGTCGGTACATATGCCTGCAACACATATGCAATACGTACAGTGTAGAACAGCATTCTGGCCCATTTGAGAGGGCAACAGCAGTGGAAGAGAAGGCTAGGTGAATTTGTCTGGTTCCCCCCCTCGCTCCATGCCGCTTCACCCCTTAGAATGCGTCACATCACAGCGAAATTGTTGAAACTTTCGGTACAGTGTTTCAAATTTCGTTGCATAACAGGCACTACCCTTCCAACTCTCAATCCACACGGACAAGAGCGTCTCACGAGTGAGACCAATGCCGCTCGGAGAGCTGTTCGATCTCAACGAGTGGCCGACCGTGCGAAGCATTTTGTCACAAACGGGCACGGAAGTGTGCGGTGGAAAATTCAAAATATTTTGGTCACCCAGATTGGCGGTTGTCTGTGCTGGAGAAGACAACGAGACATCACTGGATCAAATCAAGGTGACGACGGTGCAAGTACTACACCCCCGAGATAAATCAGTCGTGCATTGTTGTGATCAGTCGTGCTCACTTTAGGCCTGCCCGAACTGCCTCACGAGAAAGGAGGACGATTCAGTTCTTTTCGTGGCACCGAAAAGTCCGCTTGCAGCGTGGAAATTGCGTTTTCCATCTATGTAACTACTCTCGCATTTGCTATACCGTGATTTATTTCTGACTACGACACTACGTTTGCAATGTCCCAAAAAACACGCGTACGCCCAGTGACCTGTTTCTCGTTAGCCCGTTTCGAATCCCGACGCTCCCTACGCTGACTGACTACTCTAACAAAACGCAAAATAAAAGAGCTGAAACGCATATTAGGGATAATAAACTTTTACTTATTATGAAAAGAAACGTCCTAAACGCATCGAGTTGGGATTTTGGTGGCTTTATCTTGACGGCCTCTTTCAAAGGGAAGTCGCTTCCTTCTTGAAGTATTCCTTGCTCGCGTCGACGCTCGGCTTGATCGTCGACTTGCCAGGCTTCCAGCCGGCGGGACACACTGAATATGCAAATTTGTTCAGCTTGCAGCTAAGCGCACCAAACTTTCAAATGGCTAAACAGGCTTTAGAAAGCTAAACAGCTGTAAAACACTGTAGGTAGGGCCAGAGAATGCACTACTGCTACTGTAAAATTGAACGCAAACTGAGTTTCGAGACATTTCAGCTCAAGCTTACCCTAGTGTGAACATTGCAACTGCTATGACATTTCAATCGATTAAGCAATGATTTCAATCTCGAACGCAGCGCGCACTAGGGATGAGCATGGGCTGGGCCGGCCCGGCCCGGCCCGGCCCAGCCCGGCCCATGGGCCGGGCTGGGCCGGAATCCCAGGCCCATCCTGTGGGCCGGGCCGGGCCGGGCCTGCGTTTTGGGGGTGTGGGCCGGGCCGGGCCGGGCCGGGCCGGACGTTCTTGGCTGAAACATAGGAATCTACATTGTATGTTATGCATATTGGGCCCAGGGGTAGTTTGCGACCCCAACGTTAATTTGTACCGGACAGAAATGCCGTACGGAAACATTCTGTGGTTTTCGATTGATCCTTTGGGTGAGTGGCGTGCGGGTATTCATACGGCAAAAGTGTCCGGACACTTTTGCCGTATGAATAGGCATGTATTCACACGGGATTTTTGTCCGCAAGCAAGCGTCGGTTATGTTCCGATCGAAGCTGGAAAGCACGTGCTTACGGACAAAAATCCCGTATGAATACATGCCTATTCATACGGCAAAAGTGTCCGGACAAAAATGCCGTATGAATAGGCATGTATTCATACGGGATTTTTGTCCGCAAGCAAGCGTTGGTTATGTTCCGATCGAAGCTGGAAAGCACGTGCTTACGGACAAAAATCCCGTATGAATACATGCCTATTCATACGGCAAAAGTGTCCGGACAAAAATGCCGTATGAATAGGCATGTATTCATACGGGATTTTTGTCCGCAAGCAAGGGTTGGTTATGTTCCGATCGAAGCTGGAAAGCACGTGCTTACGGACAAAAATCCCGTATGAATACATGCCTATTCATACGCCATTTTTGTCCGGACACTTTTCCCGTATGAATAGGCATGTATTCATACGGGATTTTTGTCCGCACATTTGCACATGCTCCCGCATAATTATGCAAATGCGTACTGTAGTTGTGGACCTTTGTACATTGTACTGTACATTCTAGCTTACCTAATTGGAAAACTTCCAGAACGCACGCACGCACGCACGCACGCACGCACGCACGCACGCACGCACGCACGCACGCACGCACGCACGCACGCACGCACGCACGCACGCGCGCGCACGCACGCACGCACGCACGCACGCACGCACGCACGCACGCACGCATGGGACTGCACGCACGCACGCACGCACGCACGCACGCACGCACGCATGCACGCACGGGAGTGCACGCACATTCTAGCTTACCTAATTGAAAAACTTCAAGAACGCATGCACGCACGCACGCACGCACGCACGCGCGCACGCATGGCATGAACGCACGCACGCACGCACGTGCACGCACGTGCACGCACGTGCACGCACACACGCACGTGCACGCACACTAGCACTCACGGGAGTGCCTGCACGCACGCACGGGAGTGCACGCACGCACGCACGCACGCGCGCACGCACGTGCACGTATGCATGCACACACGTGCGTGCGTGCAGGCAGGCATGCACGCACGCGCACACCAGCCCGTGCACTCACGCACGCACGCACAAATGCACGCATGCACGTGCACGCACGCACGCACGTGTGCACGCACGCACGCCCGCACGCACGCATGGAACTGCACGCATGTGCACGCACGCACGGACGCACACACGCACGCATGTGCACATGTGCAGGCACGCACGCACGCATGCACGCACACACATATGCACGCACGCATGCACGTGCACGCACGCACGCACGTATGCACGCACGCACGCATGGGACTGCACGCACGCACGCACGCACGCACGCATGCACGCACGCACGGGAGTGCACGCACATTCTAACTTACCTAATTGAAAAACTTCCAGAACGCACGCACGCACGCACGCGCGCACGCACCGCACGAACGCACGCACGCACGCACGCACGTGCACGTACGCACGCACGCACGCACGCACGGGAGTGCAGGCACATGCATGCATGCACGTGCACGCACACACGCACGTGCACGCATGCTAGCACGCACGGGAGTGCACGCACGCATGCACGGGAGTGCACGCACGCACGCACGCGCGCACGCACGCACGCACGCGCGCACGCACGCACGCGCGCAAGCACGCACGTGCACGTACGCACGCACACACGTGCGCGCGTGCAGGCAGGCAGCACGCACGCGCACAAGCACGTGCACGCACGCACGCAGGCACATATGCACGCACGCACGTGCACCCGCGCACGCACGCCGCCGCACCACGCCCCGCACGCACGCATGGAACTGCACGCACGTGCACGCACGCACGGACGCACGCACGCACGCACGTGCGCGGTGCAGGCACGCACGCACGCACGCACGGGAGTGCACGCACGCATGTGCACGCACGCACACACGTGCACCACGTGCACGCACGCACGCACGTATGCACGCACGCACGCACACATGGGACTGCACGCACGTACGCACGCACCCACGCACGCAGGCATGCACGCACACACGTGCACGCACGCACGCACGCACGCATGGGACTGCACGCACGTGCACGAACGCACGGACGCACGCACGCACGCACGCACGCACGCACAGAGGAGCACAGAATTTGCGCCTGTTTCTGTCAACGGGGTGCACGCCTTCACGATCAACAGAAGAATTCAGTCAGAATTTAGGCCAATTTCTGTCAACGGGGTGCACGCCCCCCATGGACAAAGCGGGAGCATGGAGCTTGGGTCCTCAATGCAACTGTCCTAAGGAACACTCGCCCACACAAGCAAAAGACAAAAGCTACGCATATTCTTTATGATCACGCGACGTCATATGCAAAATCAATTGCTTCATGCCTTATTGCATACATGGCGGCCGAAGGCCACGCGCGCCTCTAGTATGGCCAAAATCGGCGGCCGAACAATTCTGAATTTGTAGGCATGAAAAATAGCAATGTCCATCAATAATAGACATATTGATTGTGTTGTGTTGGGGGGGGGGAAGGTTGTTGGGGAAGTGAAAGCAAAAAAAAACAGCCCCACTTGTAGACTCTGCACATTCTAGAGTGCGTGCGTGCGTGCGTCGGGTAAGGCGAGTGGTGGTGGGGCGACAGGGGGGGGGGGACGATTAGCGGCCTGAACCAAAAAAATACGCACAGAGACTCTTGGTTGCTGAATGAGCGAGAGTATTTATGTCCGGTGAGGGGAGGGCAGAGGGCATAGGTGCCCACGGAAATTGGGCCAGGGGAGGGGTAAATCGCCAAAATTTTTGAAGGCAGGGGGTGGGTAAACTGGGCAATTCGGGATACTTCCCACAGGGGGGGGGTGGGTGGGTGGGTGGGTGGGTGGGTGGGTGGGTGGGTGAGTAAGTGTCATGCATAGTCGATCAATGCAATGCAGCAGCACAATGTATGAATGTACATGGCATTCTGGTAAGAAGAAGAAGAAGATGGCTGGCATGATGGTATAGCCTGTGTTCTGCGATGAAGACACAGTAGACAACCACAGACGAAACTGCAAGTGCAACGACGAGAGTCACAGCCCAGTCTTCACATGTGTGTTTTATGGCCTAGCCTAGTCGAATCAATGTGATGGACGCCTGTGTCTACGTCTATGTCCTGGCACAGCAGAACGTCCTCTGGCTTGGTTGTATGCAGCCTGCAGGCCAAGAACGTCAGTTCTTGGCCTGCAGAATCATCTAAGTTGCTGGTTCAGCAGCAGACTCCACAGAAGGCTCAGCAGTAGGCTCAGCACCAGCAGCAGGTTTAACAGCTATGCTCTCCTCATAATGACATCTGTCATAGCGAAAGCGCAGAGTGTGGTATGCAGATCTGTCTTGGGATTTCGCAAAATAGGTAGAGCGCATTTGGTCAGGACAAACAAATATCACCTCAATATACCTCACAATTTAATAAATGTAGCTAATTATTGCATCGTACTGCAGAGCTGCTCTGCGGACTGATGCAGACTGACTCAGGACCTGGCAGGAGCGAATGGCGGGTGGCCTTGCAGGCGCTGCTTTGTGACACAGTTACTTGGGAGCTGGCAGCAGTCCACTGACGCAGTTAGCTAGAAGTCGACTGACACAGTTTCTTGGGAGCTGGCACCAAGTAATTTGGAGGCGCCTAGCTGTCTACTGATGCAGTTGCTTTCACGCAGTTTCTACCAAATTAACTGTGCCGCAGGCAACAATTTGGCCATTTCTATGTCTCGCCAAGCATTCTTCCTTAAAATTGATGGTAATGGGCGGTTGTGGTTTGCTAAGAATTTTAATACTACCTGGCTCACAAGAGGGTGAGTTGCATGCTCACCACAGCGCCGCAGGCACTTTTTTCACATATTGGAGCGTCAACCTAAGGGAATCCTATATCCTGGCCCAAAACGATTCCCTAGTCCAAGAAGAGTGACCTGTACGCTCACCCACCATAGCGCCGCAGGCAAAATTTTGCGCGTATGGGTAATCTAAAGTAAGGGTGCGTTAATCTAAAGTTAACAAATAGACATCTTCTAAACCTGCCTGCCCTTCGCCTACCTGCCCACCCTAGTGCACACCTGCACACCTGTACCTAGAGAGAGGCTACGCAGGAGGATGCTACGTAACGTATACGTACATACAGGTACATACTAGTAGTATGATAATACGTTAGAACAACAAAAATCAATAAACGCTATACGAACAAAAATCGATAAACGCGCAACCAAGTCAATAACGCCAAAGTAAAGTTATGTACATACAACAGTTGCGCGGCTGCATTGCACTAATTGTCTATAGAGATGGGAAGGGGTATCCCGAAAATCCCGATTCGGTTTCGGGATTAGGTAGCCCAGGGGGAGGCTAATCCCGAAAGTCTTTCGGGATAGGGTCTTACAGGGGAGGGGTATACCCCCCCCCCTATACCCCCCCCCATGGGCACGTATGGCAGAGGGACGCTATCTCGGCGTCACCCGCTTGTGGCGCGCGTGTCCAGTTCCACCCCGCTCTTGCAGGAGGCGCGCTGCGGCCGCCGCTATTGTCAGCAGACGGATGGCCCTTGGGCCGTAGGCAGCCGTTGACCGCTGAGGGCGGCTGAATCAGACTGCGCAGCTCCAGTGCAGTGGGCAGGACGTTGGATCGGCAGCGCTTGAGGGGTAGACGCGACGCGTGGCTGCTGTAGAATGGTCGGCGGTTGGCTGGTGTCTTTGCGAAAATTGAGGGCCGTTGCACTGCGCACTGACAAGATTGACGGAGTACGGTATCTACACGTGTACGTGGGCTCATGGACGTCCTGGCGGACCTCAGTACACTCTACATATTCTAGGGTGCGTGCGTGCGTGCGTGGCGTAAGCAGCGTGACAGTGGGGCGAGGGGGGTGGCGATTAGTGGCCTGAACCAAAAAAAACATTCAGAAATAATAGGGATATTGCTTGTGTTCAGGGGGAAGGTTATTTGCGAAGTCAAAGCAAAAAAGCAGCGATAACTTTGCACTCTACACATTCTAGGGTGCGTGCGTGCGTGCGTGGCGCAAAGAGCGTGGCGCGGGGGTGGGGGGGGCGGGGGCGATTAGGGGCCTGAACCAAAAAAAAACTGACATTCATAAATAATAGGCATATTCGTTCTCTTGGCGGGGGGGGAAGCTTATTTGGGAAGGGAAAGCAAAAAAGCGGCCATAATTTTGCACTCTACACATTCTACGGTGCGTGCGTGCGTGCGTGGCGGAAGGAGCGTGGCGGTGGGGTGAGGGCGGGGGGGGCGATTAGTGGCCTGAACCAAAAAAAAGACATTCATAAATAATAGGCATATTGCTTGTCTTGGGGGGGGGGGGGGTAATGTTATTTAGAAATTCAAACCAAAAACGTGGGCGGAAGCTTATTTGGGTAGTGAAAGGAAAAAAGCAGCGATGCACTCTACACATTCTACGGTCCGTGCGTGCGTCCGTGGGGAAACGAGCGTGGTGCTGGGGCGATTAGGGGCCTGAACCAAAAAAAGAAAACTGACATTTATAAATAATAGGCATATTGCTTATCTTGGGGGGGGGAGGTTATTTGGGAAGGGAAAGCAAAAAAGCGGCCATAATTTTGCACTCTACACATTCTACGGTGCGTGCGTGCGTGCGACTAATTATTCATCCAATTTTCTTCCGCAAAACAACAGATATCGGAAAAAACGTGATAAAAGCTGCTCGGAATACTGGATATATACGAACCATAAGCACCATTTGAACAAGATTTGTTATTTCGGTGCAAAATTTTTTGCCTTTTGATTACATTCAATCGTTTTAGATATCGTATTCATTGCTTTTCATATTAAGCAAAAGCGAAATCTTAAGCAAGCCAATTTGTGTTTTGGATACTCTGTTCTTGCATTCTTAACAACATGTTCGAAAGAAACGCTTACACAAACGAAAAATATGTCACACGCAAAGAAGAAAGATTCGTTTACATGGTGCATATGGTTCATATGATCGTGTATCCTTCAACATTCGACGTTACACAAAACACAAAGGCAAGAAGGTGCGTTAACGGTCCACAATTGGAAATAAACGGTGCTTAACTGCAAGTACGGTACCGCCCAATTCAAACATGAGTACGATTTGCAGCGTTAGTAATGGCATTCAAGATTGCTGTGTGGTGCATTTTGCTGTGCCTCACAGCACACCCGACACGATACACCTTTATGCACGAATAATAAATGCCTGTCGACGACAACAACGAATCTGCGACGACAACAACGAGTCAACACTGCAAATGAGGTTACCACTGGATGAGCAATAAATTACGCTGAGATTAGCATCAAAGGATGAGCGAGCGAGCTTAACCAGTACAGCGCGGGGTGACTTTCACGACCTTCACGTCTGCCGGTCGTAGAACAGCAGGTAGGTGTCCTGATTGTCGACGGGGGCCCAGTGGGCGTCGGTGCCGAGCTGCACGACGGTGCTGTCGTTGAACCGCCACCAGGAGCCCAGCTCGTCGACCAAGCAGTCCGCCGTGTAGTGGCCGCTGTCGACGCTCGCCCCCCAGTGGTACTACACAACAAACCAGAAACTGTGGAGAATGTCACGCAACGCGAACTGAGCGAGCACTCACGACGACGCTTCGCAGTCGGTACTTGGTCAGCAGTGGCCCTTGCTGCGCGACAGCGGCGTTGACGAAGGGCGCAACGTCCAACTGCTTGGGCACGTTCACCGCAACGCCCACCTTGTTCAGGTCCGCGTCGAACCTACAATTCAGTAACAAAGCAACGCGTCTGATTGGCATATACGGCATCGTTCGATGACACCGTTTGAGGTGGACGGCCAGGCACGGCGGCGGCACTCCCAGGCTCAGCTGGCCGGTGCGGCGGTCGGTGGCGGTGCAGCTGGGGCAGGTGTCGTCAGTGCGCGCCTCAGGGTCGAAGTAGGCGTTCAAGCAGTCCTGAGAACGGAAGATCTATACACGCATGAACACGCATTGTTGTTAGCATACCTGCAGTGACGACGGCTGGGATGAGAGCCCCAAGGAGAGGTCCGTGATAGCGTCCATGTTGAAGAGCTCGACGCCACACGCCTCGCACGCAACGAATGCACGTGCACAGCACGCCCTATGGCAAGGTAGCGTTTGTGCTTGACAGATCGACGTGGGTAAATAAAAATGTATACCTTGAATACGTCGCCAAGCGCTGAGCACTTGGAGCTGGAGGAGAGTCGGCTGATGAGCGCGTCGTCGTTGGCGCCGAGCACGCTGGCCGCGCGCAGTCGCTGCACTGTCGCCTGAGCCGCGGCCGTCAGCCACTCGCCCGTCGCGGCCGCCAGCTCGGAGTCGACGCGCTCGACGAACCGGTTGAAGAGCTCCTGGGCGTCGTGCTGCCGGCTTCTGTCAGCAAAACCCCACGCAGGCGGAAGGGAGTTCTGAAGAGGAAAACGCATACACAGAAACGCCGTGAGAGAGTGGCCGACGGACGCCGACGGAGAGGACTGTGGTCGCGTGCCGACATCCGAGGCAGGGCCGGCGCCGCTGCCGACCGCGAGTGCTGACGGAGTCGACTGCGGTCGCGTGCCGACATCCGAGGCAGGGCCGGCGCCGCAGCCGACCGCGAGCGCTGACGGAGTCGACTGCGGGCGCGCACCGACAGCCGATCGCCTACCAACATTAGGATCTCGCACGCGCAAAGCGACCGCGCTTTTGCCCACAGCGTGGCCAGTCAGCTCCTAGAAACAAAAAAATGTACAATCATTTACAAATAATTAGTGACTGCCGCACGCTGATTTCTTGGGCGGCTGACCGAACGCTTCGAGCCGTCGTGCCATTCCGCATTTCTTCCAAGATCTCGCGCACATCTTCCCGAGCCCAAACCTCCAGCTCGATCTTGCTCCACCAGGAACCGCTGCCGCAGGCGCGGCCGGACTGGCGCCTGGCCCACCAGATCGTCTCAGAAATGAGGGTGAAATGGGCGATCTCGTCCTTCTCGCCCTTCAAAGCCCCGGGGGAGGATGAGGTGTTCCCTGCCCTCTTGCAGAAGGGGTTGCCCACCCTGCTAGTCAGTCTGTGCAACGTGTTTCGCGCCTCGATCGCTCTGGGCTACATCCCCAGGGCGTGGCGTCGAGTCAGGGTGGTCTTCATCCCAAAGCCCGCCAAAGAAGATTACGCGAATGCAAAGTCGTTCAGGCCAATCAGCCTCTCGTCGTTCCTTCTGAAGGCGCTCGAGAGGCTCGTCGACAGGTTCCTACGGGACACTGTCCTGGCTCGAAGTCCGCTGCACGCGTGTCAGCACGCGTACCAAGCGGGTAAGTCTACTGAGACGGCTCTTAACTCGCTCGTCAGCCGTCTCAGCCAGTCGTTGGAGGCCGGGCAGTTTGCCATGGCGGCCTTCTTTGATATTGAGGGGGCATTTGACAATGCCCCCTTCCAAGCGATCTCACAGGCGTTGCAGGGCCGCGCGGCGCCGCCGGTGTCACATAATAGATGCCCCCACCTAATTGTTGCCCCCATGGGGGCAACAATTATGGCAGCCAAGGTCATTTTAGTTGCCCCCAGGGGGCAACAATAATGCGCCAAGTCAACTAGGCAAATCACTAGGTGGGAGCTAGTTATGAAAAGCATTTTCTTTCGTTCTGCAAAGTTTTATTTTCGGAATGGGCCGATTGGCTCTGCCGATGCACCTGGCATGTGCGATGCGATTTTACGCATTCAGTTATACCGCTTATTCGTTAATTGGCCGAGAGTTTGTCAATGAGCTGAATGGGCGCCTCTGCACGCACTTCGAAATCGAGCGCCGAATTTCTTTAGCGTATCAGCCTAAAACTAATGGAAGGTGAGCATCCTACAGTAGTCGTGGATCCCAAACAATATTTTGTCATTTATTCAAGGGTGGAGAGGTTCAACCAGACGCTCATAAATCATACGTACCATACGTGCATACGCGATGTCTCGTTTGTGCAGGCTGCCATGCGCAAGCACCTGACGGACTGATTTGTGGCTGGCCGCATCCAGCCCATCTCCAAGTTTGCGGCTGTTTGCGCAGTTGGGCTAGGGCGTTGGCTCCAAACCACAAGGTGCGGAGTTCAATCCTCAGCGTGGCAAGACTGCCAATAACAGTAACCCCCTTGGGCAAGGGGCTCACGCAAAAAGCCCCCCTGATCGCAGTTCTCATTGAGAATCGATCTTGTATAAGGCAGAGGTAACCAAGGACCTCTCGGTCCCCCTCTCGCCTGAGACTTCGGTCTCAAAACCTTCAAAAAAAAAAGTCGGCGCAGCCGATGAAGGCCAAGGCTGGCTGATCCTTTTAGCTGTCGCTGTTGTGTTGGATTGTGTAGCAGTTTGTGAGTGCGTGCGATCGTTGTTGTGTACGTGTTGTAATTGTTGGCCCCTGGGGGAAACTAAAATGGACAGGTAGGCCATAATTGTTATCCCCATGGGGGCAACAAAAATGGACGATCCATAATTGTTGCCCCCTGGGGGCAACAATTAGGTGGGGGTACCTAAAATGTGACACCGGCCCTCGTCACCTGGGTGGAGAGCATGCTCAAGCAGCGCCTGGTCACCGCCACCATGGAGGACTGCTCAAAGGTAGTCAGCGTCCAGCGCGGCTGTCCCCAGGGGGCGTCCTCTCGCCCCTTCTGTGGTCACTCGTGGTGGATAGTCTTTTGGTGTCACTCGAACGCCAAGGCATTTTCGCTCAGATGTACTCTGACGACGGCGCCATTGTCGTCAGTGGCATGTGTCTCAGCACAATTTGTGCTTTGATACAGCAAGCGTTGCGTTCCACAGACCGCTGGTGCGTGGAGCGAGATTTGGCCATTCAACCGGCCAAGACCGAATTGGTTCTCTTCACGCGGCGACGGAAGCTGCAAGGCCTCCGCCTGCCAAAGCTGGGGAACACTCAGCTACAGCTGTCAAGTCAGGTCAAGTATTTGGGCGTCACGCTCGACGCCAAGCTTACATGGGCGGCGCATGTCTCAAGCAAAGCCGCCAAAGGAGTTCGCGCCTTCTGGCAGGTTAAGAGAGCGGTCGGCTCCAAATGGGGTCTGACTGCCACTGTTGTGCATTGGCTGTACACAGTAGTCGTTCGCCCTATGCTTACCTATGCCGCACTGGTTTGGTGGCCCAGGGTAGAGATTGAAACTGCTCGCATTCAGCTAAGCAAGGTCCAGAGACTGGCGTGCCTCTGCATGACAGGGGCCATGGTGTCGACGCCGACGGCCGCGCTGGAGGTCCTGCTGGGCTTGCCACCGCTGGACGTCGTCGTCAAGGCTTCAGCCATGTCTGCTTGCTACCGACTCAAGCGGACTGGCCAGTGGCGCGGTGCGCGCGGTCCACACTCGCTCATCGAGGGGCAACTACTCGCTGCCGCGCCCGCAGCTGCACTCAGGGCCGACTCTATCGGTCCTGAGTTTAGTTTTGAGATGGACTTTTCCATTAAGGTTCACTCGCGGCAAGAGTGGGCGGCTGGGCGGCCGCCAGAGACGACGATGGCCGCTGTGGCTTGCTACACTGACGGCTCAAGCATTTGTCGCGCTGGCGTCGGCGCCGGCGTGTACATTCCGTCTCTGAACGTGGAGCAATCGATACCGCTTGGTAGAAGTGCAACCGTCTTTCAGGCGGAAGTTTTGGCCATCAGCTACGCTGCCCAGCATCTGGCGGGGCTGGAGGTTGGCGAGGAGGACGTCGCGATTTTCTCTGATAGTCGCGCCGCCCTCCTGGCCATTAGTTCCTGCAAGACGAGCTCTCGTCTTGTACGGGAGTGCAGAAATGCGCTCAACGCTATTCGTGCTCGGAGCATTCAACTGTTCTGGGTTCCAGGACACTCAGGGGTTGCAGGAAACGAACGCGCCGACGCTCTGGCTCGTGCCGGATCGCTGACGCCGTTTGTAGGTCCGGAGCCGGCGCTCGCCGTCAGTCCGGCCTTAGTCCATCAGCAACTCGACGCCTGGAGACGCAGAGAGCACCGCCTCCGCTGGGATGCTCTCCAGTCTTGCCGACAGGCCAAGGAACTGATCGCGGGCCCGTCAAAGGACCTGTCCAGGAGAGTTCTCAAGCTGCCGCGTGCAGTGGCACGTGTAGTGTGCGGTGTGCTTTCAGGCCACTATCTCAATGCGCACTTTCGGCGCATCGGCCTCGCCGACAGCCAAGTGTGTCTCAAGTGCGGGGTGGAGGACGAAACGTGTCTTCACTTCCTAGGGCAGTGCGACGCCCTCGCGGTGTTGCGCCTCAGACTGTGGGGAATGGCGTACGCCACTCCCCAGCAGATTCGAGAGCTCTCTCTAAAAGATGTCCTGGGGCTGTGCCATGCCTCTGGACGCTTCGAGGAGCTCTAAGAGTGAACGTTGCTTTGGGGTATTCTAAATGGGCCTTTCAAAGGCTTCCTAGAGTCGCCCCCAAACCAACAACAACAACAACAACCCTTGCTTGCGGACAAAAATCCCATATGAATACATGCCTATTCATACGGGAAAAGTGTCCGGACAAAAATGCCGTATGAATAGGCATGTATTCATACGGGATTTTTGTCTGTAAGCACGTGCTTTCCAGCTTCGATCGGAACATAACTGACGCTTGCTTGCGGACAAAAATCCCGTATGAATACATGCCTATTCATACGGCATTTTTGTCCGGACACTTTTCCCGTATGAATAGGCATGTATTCATACGGGATTTTTGTCCGTAAGCACGTGCTTTCCAGCTTCGATCGGAACATAACCAACGCTTGCTTGCGGACAAAAATCCCGTATGAATACATGCCTATTCATACGGCATTTTTGTCCGGACACTTTTCCCGTATGAATAGGCATGTATTCATATGGGATTTTTGTCCGTAAGCACATGCTTTCCAGCTTCGATCGGAACATAACCAACCCTTGCTTGCGGACAAAAATCCCGTATGAATACATGCCTATTCATACGGCATTTTTGTCCGGACACTTTTCCCATATGAATACTCGCAGCGTGCTCTTTGACTTAGAATATTCGAAAACGACCGAATGTATCCGTACGGGATTTTTGTCCGCTACTAAAATAACGTTGGGGTCGCAAACTACCCCTGGGTCGACTGTACAAATTGACCAAATTGGTCAAAATCGTTATTCCGAACATAAATAGAATGTACTTCCCATACATTGCATTCAACAGAGTGCAGCTTTCATAAATCACCTGAAATGCAACTTGCTACAGTGACATGGAAGTTGATGAAGCTTACAAAACTAAACAGAAAGACTTTGAAAAGGGCCACATCGGAGCTCAAGTGAACCCACCTGATATCGTCGGTTTAGCTTCATGATGGAGAAACCACTTTTGTCGTCAGCAAATAGGTTCATCTCTTTGATGAGCTGCTTAACCGAGCTGTGTATCAGGAGCCAGAGTAACACGTATAATGCCGTACAGAAACACATTGCATTCTGGGCGAAAAACGCAATAATTCCCAGCAGAAATGGGGCACCTAAATGGAGGGAACAACTAGAACCTGTTGCAGAATGTGGTATTGCAGCATGCAGAGTCAAACATACTGTACGTTGTCAATTCGTTGTTTAGTTCATACAAACTTTTCTGCCTTTTTTGTTTGAAAGCACACCGCAAGTGACACAATCGTGACATGGTAATAAAATTAGCAACTACCGTATTATTAAAATTGCAGTAAATCCTCCAATAGTGCCCCCGGGGCACTATTTTTTCAACCTCTCCTTACCCGGGGGCACTATTGGAGGGGGGCACTATTGGAGGGGGGGCTTCTATTATTTCAACCTAAAAATTTTGAATGGTAATGCTAGTTTCGCTGTCAAAATTGCCGATTTTTCGGTGATTTTGATCACTTTTGCCACATTTAATGGTTGATTTACCGTTAATAGTTGCTGAAACGTACTATTATTGGTTAGTAGTAGTGTGTATACACGATATAAAGGTACCTACCACTATACTTTTGCCCATAAAAGGCACATGGCACAACATACCCCTTACCCCCGGGGGCACTATTGGAGGGGGGGCTCTATTATTTCAACCTTGCCGTACCCGGGGGCACTATTGGAGGGGGGGGGCACAATTGGAGGGAGGGGGTTGTATTGGAGGATTTACGGTAAGGTCTTTCCGACAGTGTGGCAGTGGTTGGCATTGTGGCATGGCATGGCAAGTGGCATTCGCGAATTCATGGTGCAGAGAACTGAACGCAACCAACCCGGCACTGTAGTCAACAGGAAAGGCAGTTTGACAATTCGATACGAATACGCCTCGACTGCGATGAAATTGCAGACGGATTCCACAGCGCAGTAGATCCAGCCGATGTGCGCCAACCAATGACCACACGTCTGATGCCCGGGCATATCGAAATCCTCCATCACTGAAAAAAGGATGAGACCATTTACGCTCGCTCGCACGCACGCACGCACGCACAGACGCACGCACGCACGCACGCATTGTTCACTGACTCACAGTCGTTTTCGTAGTGCTTCTTGATCATTTCGCGCATGTTCCTCTGCACAAAAAACGTGCAGATAATGCTGAAGGCGGACATTCCAAAGTAGAAGATGGACAGCAGCTTAATCGTAGTCCTAGTGTCCAGGTCTTCCGTGCCATCGAATACGATCAGCGCTCGGATTGCGATCGCTACTAGCATGATCAATACCGCCACATTGTAGATCTGCGGCAAGGGGAGAGGTGATTCGATCAGTATTTTTTCAGATATTGTTTTTTACCCCTGATCAGATTGTTTGTCACAATGACTTATCGACCTACGATATTCCCCACTGCACATAGAAGATCAGTGGTGCAGTGATTTCAGCCCTTGCAACAACGAGTATGCAAATCGTCTCTCCCCTTCTGCGCGTACTGTAGTCTGGTTCTCCTCTCCGTGGAGCAGTGGGAGTGGAAGACGCCCATGATTCTGCCGTACGTCAAGAAGGGCTGGATGATGGCGAAGTACTTGTAGGCCTTGCAGCTGGAGATGTCCGTAATCTTAGTCGTATTCGTAGTCGAGAGGGTGGAGTTTGGGCTGTTGCCCCGGTTGCCCTCGCTTCTTCTACGGAATGCGATCTTCCTCAGCCCATTCGCCGAGTCGACGGAGACCGTCTCGTCCCCGGCAGTCTCAAAGGGGACCTGGTAAAGTTCGGGACTGGTAGGATGGATCATGCTACGACCAGTGGACGAGTGACATTGTTAGGGCGCCTGCTGATGTCAATCAGTAGAGCGCTGTAAACAAGCGCTGAGGTCGGTTGACATCACTTGTTGGTTTTATATTACCGCGAGACGATTAAGGCAAGTAGTTGTTGGTGCACCGTACTCTGAATTGAATACCCAATATTTTTGATTAACATATACATACGCTTGGAAAATCGGACAATGAAGCATTTGAATGAAATCGATATTTCGCGTACAGTACAACTATTGAATCAGAAGCTTACACCCCTCACGCACCTCCGCAATTGCAAGCGCCCCAAAAACGCACACCCGTCCACTAGATGATGCAGTCGAAATGCGGCCTGGCGCACACTGATTTACGTATCTAGGCGACGGGATCGCGCATTACGCACGATTCCTACCGTTTCCTAGAGCGTCTTTTTGGTGGTTGGCTATGCGCGCGTCAGCAGCGCTGTATCTCTCAGCGCAGTTCGAGCGTAAGCTCGCGGCATTGTCGAAAGGAGGCGGAGAACAAGAAGGTTAACGCGATCGTCCAGGCGAAAACGCCTCGGTTGGCATTGGCGAAGCGGGGCAAAAAAGACGGGACTGACTAGAATGGAGCTAGAACCAAAGTTCAAGGGGCGCTCCGTACTAACGTGGTATAGGGTGCTATTAGCTACACAGGTAGGTAGGTAGGTAGCAAATATGAGTTGTTAGCCAAGTCAACTGCTTCAGAAATCTGGAGCAAAGAGATTTGTAAACAAGGTATCGCTTCTATCAGCCTATTCCATGATTTTTCTACGATTTTCCACCGAAAACGACACTTTTTCATAAAATACAGTACATTGTATCTACCTACGGTGCGGCGTACGGTCTCTATAACAGGGCGGGTTCTGCGAGCTGCGGGTTAGTTAGTAGCGCAGTCTAATGGTCTGCACTGCAACAGCGCCGTTCTACATACAGTAGAGAAGCACTCAAATGGTGCCGTATAGCAATTGTGTTTAAATTGAGTTTATTTTCCTTACTGACCTCAATGAGATGAGATCTCCAGGCAAAAGTAGACGCTGTCAGCGCTTAGTAGAACAGAACGGGGAGGGCGTATTGAGGAAGAAAAATTTACTGTATTTATGTACTGTAACGTTGATTAACATTTTACGACAATTTTTCCTACCGTTCCACAGCAATGCCATCCCAGCACTCTGTTCTCCTTAGTAGCCATTACAGGTCTCTTTCTCAGCTAGGTGGCAGCGACCATGCAATGTTTGCCCGTAATGTGTCGAACGTGTGAACGTGAACTGAGGACAGATCTAAAGCGAAGCAATTCTGCGTATATTTACTCGTCTGATGAAAACCGCGCGTGCCTAGTACTGCACACTAATGCTTTTAATAGGTCGGTGCACATTTCTTGTTGACTGCATTCAATTGCCGGTGCACTGCACCCAGTTTACACACTAACTTCCTTTATGGATGTTTATTTGTTTCGCGCGCCCCAGACAGAAGGCAGACACATGCGTCTGGCATTTACCTAGGTACGTGCTTTTTGAGAAAAAGCGTGTTAGCTCGATTAAACTAGCTCTAGAATTTCACTTGTCACTCAACAGCTGCAAAGTAGCACTCTGGAGGTTCAAATTTACCCGCGTCAAATCTAGAGTTAAACGATACACAGGAAGGTCCATTGGAGAGGGGGATCGTTCTAATGATTCGGCTGAAGAAAACAGACAATTCGCGCAGACGCACTCACATAAGAGTGTGTCTGTCGAGTGTCGGTACAGCTTTATCGCAACTTTTCGTAGCGAAAAGCTCACTCAGTTACTGCCTTGCGCGCAAATTCCAATATCGACGATTGATCGACGATTGGAAGCCAGGCGTGGATTGGATTGTATGTATCTGCCAGCCAACAAGATGACCATAACGAGCGGGAAATGACGTCAAGCAGATTCATTGATTAATTGCCTCTTCGCAATGCACTGACAATTTGCGAACATGTACGGCTGCGCAGAAATGAGAAAATGGCAGCTGGAGCCGATATAAGGGCAACTAGCACACCAATATAAGGGCACAGACGTGCGCACCGTAAATCCTGCAATTGAGCCCTTCCAATAGTGCCCCACCCCTTCGAATAATGCCCCCGGGGTAAGACAAGGTTGAAAGTATAGTGCCCTGGGGGCACTATTGAAGGATTTACGGTATCCTGTCTGGCACCCCAAGTGTTCTGACTGAGCCAGAAGAACACTTGGGGTATTCTCAAAGTTCAAACTTGCCACAAAGCACTTCCATAATTCATTGTTCCTGTAGACTACGAACACGTGCGACGACAAATGTTTGCAGAGCAGCCGTTTACAGAGCACTTGGACTTGGACGCACGGATGAATGACACTGATGTGAATAGCAATCTCACCAAGTTTGGTCCAAACGGACTGAAGGAACGCTCGCAGCGCCCGTTCTTGCTGTTCCCCCCCCCCCCACACACGAACTTTCCTGACTAACATCCTCTTTTGAAAGTGGCAACGTTAAGGGATCTTATTGAAACTTTAGGAAAACAATTGGCAAACCATTGATTACTAGGTTCAAAATTTCGCCAGGAAAGACCCACGTTAGGTGTATCATAGCGCAAGTTATTCTGCGACAAAATCGGAACATATAGAAAGAACCGTGTACATACAGGGTTCTGTGGCATACTAGTAGAATGTATAGTTCAGGCAGAGAGCAACGGATTCAATATTCAGATGAAGCGTACGAGTTTCGTTCGACGGAACGTAATCTCACCATTTGATTGGCTTGCGCCGTCGGTGGTCAATTATGTATGAAATCTCCATGCAACCATGCACCATATATAGCCAAACTGGAAACATTAGACTTCACCTCGGTAAGCGCTAGGCAGGTAGGTGAGTTTTACATTTGATTGTACTTTGCGGCTTTTCTTGAAAGTACGGGAAATTTCAATTCAAACGCTAGAGCACACATGCAGTGTGCGCTACGCATACGCACGCACGCACGCACGCACGCACGCACGCACGCACGCACGCACGCACGCACGCACGCACGCACGCACGCACGCACGCACGCACGCACGCACGCACGCACGCACGCACGCACGCACGCACGCACGCACGCACGCACGCACGCACGCACGCACGCACGCACGCACGCACGCACGCACGCACGCACGCACGCACGCTTCAAGACGAGCGCATTGCGCGACGAGCGCGGTGGGGGAAAACCAAGTGCCACGCGATTCCTTTCTTCGGCCCGATGATTCACATATTTCTTTCCCAGAATATCATCCAATTCGCTCTCATTTGCAATCGATAAGGTCCCAACAGCATCACCTCACCACACCCCGCCCTGTCCAATGCGATCAGGTTGCTCTCTCACACATTAGAAAAGGAGCGGCACACTTCCTTGCCCCCTCTGCAAACAACAATGATGCCTTTTCTGTGTGTCCGGATGTCTGTGCTGTGCGTCCCCCCGCCAGTGTGTGGAGGGGTGGGGGCAGCGTTTCTTACCGCGGGGAGCATCTCAAATCCTGCCAGGTTAAGCAGTCCGATTTCTTGGAAGGCTTGAAGCGATGATGGCGACGAGACGAGTGGGATTTCGAAAAATCTGGCCGATGCGCAGAATTCTTTCAGTCGAGTGATCGCCCTAAGCATGCCAGCTCGTAGCTGAGATATCGCTGAGAGCTGAGATGAGCAGAGAGCTTCTCATGTGTGAAGCTCCGCAGACCAGAATATGTAGCACCTTCTCTGAAGCTGCAGGAAAGAAGAGGAGGAGGAGAAGAGGAGGGGAAGAGAGTGTGTGGCTTGCTTTGCCTCAGACGTGCATTTATGTACAACTGTATAGGTAGGTAGGTTTATAGAGTGGGAATAAAGTTCATTGTGGGCTGTCGCAAGGTGCAGTATGCCAATTGAATGCAAACACCAATTGCGCTACCGTGTGGTGACGCTACCGAACTATAGTAAATTATAAATCGCGTTTGTCGTGCTCGTTGAGTTTGCCTAACGAAGATGTTATGATTGGAAGCTCGCAGGTGGTAGAAAGTCCACTGAGTGCGCAATGTGTTTTTGCTTCGTAGCTATAGGAAAGCTGAGATTGATGTACAAGGCTTGTTGAAAATGTAAGCCGTTACTGTAATGTTGTGTAGCGTATTGTAGCTCCAAGACGACTAAGCCAATCTTCATGCGCAGCCTGGGCTTTTCTATTGTGAAGTGCATACAATTGTACCTACCTACAATTGTAGCTGAAGGTTCATCCAGCTCAGTTTGCACGCAGCCTACAGATTCTGTGTGACTGCGCGGCACCTTGTCAATTGAGTCGCAGTCGAATTTTTTGAATTATAGTTATACATTCATTCGAACAGAGTATCCAAATGCGTATAGGGTATTTCAAATACATGTGCCTATGTGTATACTTTGCATTCGCGTTGTACAACGGCCGCATTGCAGCGGCCGACAGAATGTGCGGCTGCCTGCTTGCCGCCAGTCAAAGGAAACCTTCGACGCTTCTGTTGCAGTGTACACACACACATGCGTGGCGCCGCATCGATTTCTGTTTCCGTCTGTACCTGTACGTGTAGACAGACACGTCCTCGCTCGCTCCGATTTCTGTTTCAATTCCTGTCAACGGGTATTCAGAATTCAATGCCCACCGCCTAACCGAGAAGCAGAAAAATGCAGAAAGCTGCAAAAAAGAACGCCTCGGTATACTTTATGTCAAAGAACTTGCTGTTCTCTATCAGTTTTATCAATAGACTGAGTGCAACCTATGCAGGTTTCTGCAGTTTCCTGATATTCGATCTTCAGCACGTGGGTGGTATGGATGGTTTGAGGCAGAACTTGGTATCAGGTTCAGTCTTGCCATGTTCGCACTTGGAGCCCGGCGCGCCCGTCTTGAAAATCACTTTGTTCAGTTGATTCCCCTAAAAGGCAAGAACGTTTACTCGAAACGCACGGCTGAGCTGTCTGCAACTTTGTGGTTATTACATACGTCTGAAGTCAACTTGAAAAAAAATGTTTTGCTACCGTTTGTACCGTACCCCGCCGCAAGGTCCATATTTGCACAGGACGAATCCACACTTGTGGGCGCAGCCGACCTCATAGTTGTCAGCCCATGCAACCTGAAGTCGCATTGGCACGAAATTGCATACTGAGAATGGACAATCAAAAACCAATAGCCAGCAACCAAAAGAAGTCCAACGTTTGATACATACATTAGAGCTGAGATGCGCTTTTGTTTTTGCATGTCTGATAAGTACAGGCACCTGTGTGGCCCTGTGCATGTTACTGCGGATTTTCTCCGTGAGAACAGCTTCTTGTACATTCTTGAAGACGCGTGAGTGGTGTGAAGACTGAATCATCCAAGCATTCACCACTGCTCTGAAATTGCGCACAGGTTGCTGCACAGCAAGGCAACGCATTCGGTGCGTTGCTGTGTATGATGCAATTTTCTGCAAGAGACGTGGACATAGTCGGTATTCTATACAGTAAAGTCTTCAATAGTGTCCCCACCTTTTGCAATGGTGCCCCCGGTAGCGGATGACTGAGCTAACTGAGCAGAAACTGAGCAGAAATTTGTTTCTTAAATTGTAGGAGAATTACGATATCTAATGTATAGTATGTTGTACATGGCATCAGGGCGAGTGGGGTCGAGCTCGACGAAAGTTTCTCCCTCTTGCGGCACTCTGTCGAATGCCGCGCAGTTGGCGAGTCGCGCCTCCGCGCGTCGTGCCAATTCGCTGCTCCATTCCTGAACTCGTGTTCTCATTGCATTTGCGAGGAGAATCGAATTGGTTTGGTGCAACAAAAGTGCGCCCAATGACGCGTTGTTCTTCTATGTATAATCACAGAATACAGAGGAGCAAGAGGGGAGATACCCACCAGTTTGTGCATGTTGGCGACCTTTGGATACTGATAGAACGTGCCCTCCATCAGCGCCTTACGAATCTGATTGTGCGCCTCGAGGAAGCAAGCCCTGCCGAACTGAAATCGTAATCTGAATAAAAACACAGACAAAGACAGCGGGAACCAGTTCGCACCGGTTTGTTGAGGCAAACTGGAATTGACTCCGCATGGTAAGCGAGGTCTTGTTCCTGGAAGGTTCCAACCCCTTCTGCTGACAAGGAAAAATACACGTTGTTCATTGCCAAGCCCTTGATGGTTCCCTAAATTTGCCCTGTATCAGTTGCTTTTGAAGGAAAGAAGCAACACCACAGAGGCAGTTCGATTCGAAATTTGTGTTTTAAAGCGACACACAATTACCTGCTGCAAAATTGCCTGTAGATCGGCTGCTGAGAGTATCGTACTCTTTGTTGCCTTTTCGGATATTTGCAGCGTGAAATATCTAGGACGACCCTTTTGCTGAGCGACTTCCACTGGCCAAAAGAGTTTGACACCTCCTGACAGCTGAAGATACAGGTAGACAATTGCGTAAATCTCTGACTGTGCATCAACGTATATATTTTTTTGTTGTTGGTTGTTGATTGTGAAGGATAAAGGCGTGGTCAAACAGGATTCTAAATTAAAACAAAATGGTATATGGTATTACCACACCCTGTCCTCTAATCGGTACCGCTACTGTGGACCGGTATAGTAATACATAGGTACAGTGCGTGTACGGATTTGCGCACTGCGTTTCCTTTTGCATAAAGGCCGATTTAAAATCGTCCGCGTCCGTCATCCGCGTCCGCCATCCGTCAAAGTCAAACCGTCAGTCCGTCAAGTTTGACGGACGCGGATGACGGACGCGGATGACGCATGGAGTTGGCCAACTTTCAACTTTTGACGGATGACGGACGCGGAAGGGTTGAAAAGGCGCGCGGTCTCGTACGGAAAGCGTGCACGCGGAAGGAGTTTACGGTACGACGAGTTTACGATTGCGCGCTTAACACTAAAAATCTACCATAATGCGTGAAGGGTTTCCAAGCGAGACCCGATTCATTTACACTTAGGTAACATTAACACTTGACACTTGACTTGACATCATTAACACTTGACGGACGAAAAATGACGGATGATTATAAATCGAGCAATTTGCGCGTGACGGACGCGGATGACGGATGGCGGACGGACGCGGATGATTATAAATCGGCCTTAAGCGTCCAAAATAATTGTTCTCATTTTGATCTCATTTTTGACCTGATCTTGAAGGTCTCACCTTTCCATCAGCCAGGAGTGTCTTCAGCGCATGGAGGTTCTCTTCTCCGGTGTGCCACTGGTAAAGGTAGCCTTCCGACAGATTCGCCACAACGCTCAGCGCTGCCAGTGTAGCCACGAGTACTGGGCTCATCTTTGTTTGATTTTGATGGGCAAAGCCAGCGAGCTCTCTACACGGCCTGTATGCGCGGGGCAACTAGGAACAAGGCACATTGCCGGTCCAGGTAGGGCGAACGCGTTATATTCACACCATACAACAAAGCCCCGCGGCAAAAAACACCGCTGTTTAAACACTCGCAATTGTGGTGTATTATGAGGGCCCGGTGAACTTAGGTGTAGCGGCTGAAGAGTCACAAGCCGACTAGAAACTGAAAGACTAGAAATGAAACACGCACGCACGCACGCACGCACGCACGCACGCACGCACGCACGCACGCACGCACGCACGCACGCACGCACGCACGCACGCACGCACTCACCGCACGCCTCTTTAGATGTTGTCCGTGGAGGCGATCTCACGTTCTCTATTGAGCTTGATCTCACATCTCAGACTAGGCAGTAGTGGCGGGACTGCAAACGCGGTCGAGCGCCGACGGTGGCCGTCATCATGTCAGTATACTGTAAAGGCCGATTTCCAATTATAACCGGCAACCGGCATCCGGCGTCCGGTAAATCTAGTGCCCTCGAGGCACTATTCTTTCAACCTTGCCGTACCCGGAGGCACTATTGGAGGGGGGCACTATTAGAAAATGTACGGTATTCTTAGTGCGCCTCACGCCTCACGTCACGCCACGACGGCGACCGTCGTGGTGACGCTTGGTGTCGGCTGCGACTGTGAGCCGGTAGAAAGAAAGAAAACAAAAATTGGCGGATCGATTTGGGCGATTGAACCGAGCCGACGCCTACTGTGATCAAGCGACACTCTCGTGCTCTGTTGCGCCACTCGGTTTGCCAGAACGAGTACCGCAAACATTTCTTGGAGTTTTTAACTCAGCATTTCATTGTGCACGATGACACTGCTGGTTGGCGTGCCGGTTGGAGGTCATTTTATAACAAGTGTGATTTCTGCCAGCATCCTTGCTTGTGCAGACCTTCAATAGTGCCCCTTGCGGCCACTAGCGGATCCAGACGGGGGGGGGGGGGTAGAGAGGGGGGTCTCCCCCTCCTGTCAGTTCAGATTTGGGGGGGGGGGGAGGAGGGGGAGAGATGGGGGGGGGAGAAGCAGGAAAGAAGCGCGAGCACAGGGGGTAAACAGGCGTATTTTTACGTTTTCCTTGGATTTTGGCACTCAAAAGCGCCAAAATTTCGCCTGCGGCGCTGTGGTTCTCTTCCAAATCACGTTTAATTCGCAAGGCAGCTAAAAAAATCCCGTCATTTTTGTCTACTCCATAGTAGTGTAGTTTGTGCGGTGAAAAAAATTTACCTTCTTCCCCCCCCCCCCTCTGTCAGAAAATCCCGGATCCGCCAGTGCTTGCGGCACTGTGCTTTTATCCCCCTCCTCATCCGTGACGATTTTTTTATTGGACATTATTGGAGAAGGTACAGTATTTTAACGTACTGTGTTCCTTCGCCGCAGTGCTTGTGTATCAGACGCTTGTGAGTCGTCGCTCGTCGTGGGTGGTCCAAACACGGTTTAGATTTCATAAACATTGACAGCGGGTGTCAATTGACATGGCTGAACACGCAGCCCTCACACGAGCGCAGGTACATACAAGTGTTTTCTTTCGCACCAGTTCCGGGAAAAGAGCTGACCTCGTCCAACAGTGATCATGGAGTTTACACGGTACTGTGGTAGGCATATGCAGAAGTGCGTCATTTGTCAGTGCAACTGACGCCGTGTGCAAAAAGAACAGTGAATGAGTGATGGAATAGGCTGACGCATACCTGACGCATAAAGCCGAAACCTAAGGCTGAGCTTAGCCGAAGCTAAAGCCTCAGCCTCAGCCTAAGCAAGACCTATGTACATAGGTCTGAGCAAAGCCTAAATCGACTTCTGCGCCCGAAGTAGGTACCAATGTCTTTTACTTTTAACCAGCCAGAAGTTAAAAGGTTAAAAGTTGCTGGTTAAAAGTGAAAGACATTGGCACCTAGTGCGACCTATCGCTTGGTGCATCGGCCGGACAGCCGCATCCGTTTCAGACTGTACCTGCTGGCCTGTTTTCTGCTTCTGGCGTTCCGCGTTGCCGCCGTCTCTGCATTTCCCGAAGACGGGTCGTTGCGCCTCTGTGGCTACAGAGCGCTCTGGGTGGTCCAGATGCTTTGCGAGGACCAAGTCTGCCTCGGTAACGCGGCAAGCGACAGTGAGTGCCCACTCCTCCTCATGAAACGCCTCCTCATGATGTACGCCCACCCCCAGCCCCCCCCCCCCCTACAATACGTCCAGTAGGTAGACACGTAAATACAGTAGTGCTATGCAATTTCATTCTTGTCCGTGTAAGGCAAACGCTAAACTTTTTGCCACTTGGGGCTGGGGGCACTGTTGGTGGACGTTCAATATTTGGGGGAAGGGGCACCGTTGGAGGATTGACAGAAGTGATGTATACAGCACGCGGGTACTATTATTGGTGGTGGGTACTACTACAGTATATACGGAGGAGTGCCCATTCTGGCTAAAGATTCCGACATTCGTTCAGCGGCCTCGGTCATAGCTGAAGCGAATCGCCTCTGCTGCACCAACCGCTGCACGCTAAAGGACTTGTTCGAATTCTGCTGTTGATTGACTTGACGCTGACACACCAAGAAGATTGCTCCGATTATTAGTTCCATATCCAATTGTTCCATTCATCTTCGAATGTTCCATTTATCTGCGACACGAGGGAAGCTTGCCTTGCCACTAATAGGTAGATAGAACCCTCCCGTCTCACTCAACAAACACAACGAACACAATAAATGAGACGCTCCCGTCACATGGCTCCGCGGCAGCCAGCGACTGTTTTGCATTTCAGACCGAATGCTCTCTTTTCCTCAGATAGACGCGAGTGCTGCAGCCTGCAAGTAAAATCAATTGGCAGAACGACGCAGTCAACCAAATTGCTAGACTGTTAAAAACGTCTTGGTCTTAAGGCCGATTTATAATCATCCGCGTCCATCATCCGAAAATTGCTCGGTTTATAATCATCCGTCCTTTTTGTCCGTCAAGTGTTAATTTAAAATTGGGTCTCGCGTGGAATCGCTTTGCATATTATGGTAGATTTGGGTAGTAAACGCACGCAATCGTAAACTCGTCGTACCGTAAACTCCTTCCGTGCGCACTCATTCCGTACGAGACCCAAGCACTTTCAACGATTGCCGTCCTTCCGTCAAGGCTGATTTATAATCATCCGCGTCGCCATCCGCGTCCGTCATCCGTCAAGAAGTCGAAACTTGGCCAACATCATCCGTCACCCGCATCCGTCATCCGACGTCTGTTTACCGATTCCCGAAGGACGCGGATGACGGACGCGGATGATTA